>APFE031287560.1:241-26664 GCA_000404065.3 Pinus taeda | reverse complement strand
GAGTTGATGGAGTTGTGTTCAATTTGACTTGGTTAAACTAGTTGTAATTAGTCTAACTGCAAATAGACTAATGATGAGTTGTTAAACTAATTATTAACTCATAATGCAACTAAAGAATACATCAGTTAACTCAGTTGCATGTCAGTGCATGTTCAGTTCCGCAGGGACAGGTGTTAGAGGATCAGATTACTATCAGTTGTGACTATAGTTGTGCATGAGGATTTGCACAATCAATGGGATTGAGTTATGCTAGTGAGAATTGGTCAATACCAAGTGATTATAGCCTCTGCTCACGTGATTCCCAGTGTGAGTGATTCTTTTGAGGTAAATACGAGTTTGGTTCAACCATTCTCATCCATTCTTGATTGAGCAGTGGAGGCAGGCAAGCAGTGGAATAGATTTGGAGATCAGATCTGAGCTGTATTGTGTGTAACAGGTGGAGATAGTGCTGGATACTTGTGAGAAGTATTGAATATTGTAATGTACATGTTCTCAATCATTAATATACAAATAGTGTGGGGTTTTCAGCTGTAAGCTTTCCCCGGTTACATACTGTGTTAATGTGTGCATGCTCTTGATGTTTTATTGTTATTGATGCTGCTATATTGATGATCAACGTAGAGGAGCTTATGTATTGTGTATGTATTCCGCAATAGTACATGATCAGGATAATCTCCATTGAATATGTGTTTATTATTCAAAATTTCTACATTAGTTTCTTTCTCTACCAGATTATGGAGTACTTCTTTGTAACCAGTGAAGTGCCTTGAGGATCCACTATCAATGAGCCAAATTCCCATTGAGTTCCAAGGGGCAGAGGTAGATAGGGTAGCTGGTAGATAATATTAAGCTTGCTTATTGTCAACAGTATTAGATTCATACCTGGAATTTCTAACCTTCTTGAATGGTTGTCCTCTTCCTTGATTTCCAACAATCCTTTTACCGCTGCTATTAGATTTGTCATTCCTTTGATTGCAATGGGAGGGATTTTGATCATCATCTTGGTGAGAGTCCTTTCTATCAGGGCATTCCCTTGCATAGTGTCCTGCTTTATTGCAAATGTAACATCGTCCTTTTCTTCCACCCTTAGGTCCAACCTTTCTTTTTGATTTAGACCCAAAATTATTTCTTTCCTTAGCATGAGAAGAGAAAACAACAGGAGGACCTTTAGGCAAGGGCATTTCTTGCTCTTATACCCTTCTTTCTTCTTGAATGCATCTAGCCATTAATTCCTCGAAACCAGAAATTACATTATTGTTCAGAAGAGTAGTCCTGAACACGTACCATTCGGATGGTAATCCTCCAAGAGTTGTGAGTGTCATTTCCCTGTCAGTAATAGTTTCCCCAATAGATAGGAGATCATTCTTGATCTCGGTAATTCTTAAGAAGTATGCTTGCATAATCTCATCTTTACCCTTCTTGATTTCCCTCAGCTTATTTCTAAGAAACAAAACTTGGTTTGCATCATTGACTTTAAATAAACTCACCAGTCTATCGTAGATTTCCTTGGAGGTGTCCAATTCAGAGATGTAGGCCACCAAGTGCTTGTCGATAGAGTCCCAGATGATCTTCTTTGTTTTGACTTCTCCATTTTTCCATTTGCTCTAGGTAGCAGTAGATGCATTTGATGGAGGCTCAACAATATTGCCTCTTACATGGTCCAGCACTCCTTTATCTTCTAGGGTTAGATCGATAGACATCTTCCATTCGTGATAGTCATCTTTCTCACGAAGCTTGTCTTCGGTAGGAAAGAGTGTTGAGGACACCATAGTTCTTTTAGGATAGCCTTGCCAATCTTTTCTTCAGTGATTTCTCTTGCTCTTGCTCGGGCTTTGTCTTCACCTCAACTCTGATTCCATGTTAAGTTATGGTATGTTCTATGCTTATAACAGTTTACTTCTTTTCTTATTATATTCTACAGATTAGCAATCACATGTACATAAAGTAAAGTGCAGATAGAACATTAAACGATCGACAGAAAACAAGCCAAGACAAGAGACACAAGATGTGGTGGCTAGCCAGGGACAAACCCCACAATGCGTGGGGAAACCCTTTGATCAAATCTTCTTTTATTTTCAATAATTCAATAGAGAGAAATGGTACAATAAATCTGATTTATATCAGCAGTAGCAAACCCTAGATCAGCAACATCAACATTAGCGGCTTCATCATCAAAACTAGGGCAGTTGATATCTCACAAATCGACCATCTGATTAGCTTGATTCCACCACCAAAAGTTGTAGCCTTCAGAGGAGGTTCAGATGAACCTACAACACAGTTTAGATGAGGATATCTTCTTGTCCACGTAGGTCAAACTTCACTTCTGCAGTTGCAGCTTCAGTTTCAGTAACTTCCTTCAAACTAGGGCAGTTGATATCTCGCAAACCGTCCGTCGGATCGACTTGATTCCACCACCAAAAGTTGCAGCCTTCAAAGGAGGTTCAAATGAACCTACAATGAAGATCAGAAGAGGAGGTTTGATGGTCCACACTATTCAAAGTTTGGATCTACAATTGCAGCTTCAGTGTCAACAACTTCTGGCTTCACATGTGTGAGAGAGAGACCCTTTTCTGCGTAGTAGAGAAGAGACTCTTTTCTGCGCAGTAGAGAGAGAGAGATGTGATGAGATGAGTGAGTGAAAATGAGGAAAATTCCTCCTATATTTATACACAACTGTTGATGTTTGAATAGATGCGATTGTTGGACTTCTGAGCCTACATGAGTTGTAGGCCAGCTTGATAATAATTCCATAATCAAAATAAATTAATATCTCCATGAATACTTATCGAAATCAGATGATATTTAGATCAATCCTACACTTCTCGACGAGAGGAATCTAATGAACATATTATCAGCCATGAATAAGATGACCCCCATGAATTTTGGCCCTAGTTGCCAATTTTAACAAAAATCAACCATGAAATTGACACACAGTGGGGAAAAGCTTGATTCATTGTAACAAAAACTTAAAATCAAATAACAAATTAGCACATAGTGGGGGCAGTTGGTTATTCAAGCATCGACACAACTCCTATAACAATAAAAAGTGAAAAAAATGAAAAAATACTTAAATAACTACAAAAAAAAGTATGTTTTTATATTAACTTGCGCATGGTCGCGACATATACCCAAGAGAATTACATGGCCATCTAGGATATCAAATTGTGCCTAATTTCCCTTACCCAGATTACATCAAAAAACCCAAATCCAAATTGTACTGTTTATTTGCCGAGAAGTGTATATGCAGCAAACTTGTAACAAAAAATACATACATTTGAAACCAAACATTTCAACATTGTTTAGTCTGCATAATATGCTGGCTTGTTAAGGTTGATATCTTGGGAGGGTTGTTGGGTCCCTATAATACTAGGGATTACCCCATTACTATTGTAGTTATACCCCTTATTAATATTGTTGTGCCCCTATTGCCCCCATATTGTTATTACTGTGCCCCATAGAATCCCTCTATTGTTATTTTTGTGGCTTTATATTATTATTGTTAGGCCGGCTAGATTATATTGTGACTCCTTAGACTCCTATATATAGAAAGGAGGTTTTGTCATTTGAATCATCCAAGAATTGTTCATTTATGAATGTAAAGGAGGTTGCCCCCTCGAAGAGGCTGAATTCTAAGGTGTTGATATATCTTTTCTATCTTTTCTTGAGCTGGTTTCATAACACGAGACTTTGGATATGCAAATCCAAAGCAAGGAAAAGGTGCCCCCAAACCACAGAACAAAGGACCAAGCCAAGGCGGTGCTACCTAAGAAAGGCAGTCGAAGCCATAAGAAAAGAACAACACCACAAAGAAGAAGAAGGACATGAGAAAATGGTGTGAGGTCCATAAGATATCCACTTGCAATACAAGTGAGCGTTGGGCCAAGCAGTCATTGTTGGTCGAGCTAAAGGCTTCTGAATCAGATATGGGTTTCGACTCTGAACCTAAACCCAATAAGGGAAGTGACAAAGGGAAGCATATCATTGATGCAGACCCTAGTGCCATTGTGGCCACCACCAAGATCCAGAAGATTGATCCTAAAGATCCAAAGGAGGGGGAATGCCTCTTCCACACACAAATGTGGGTGAAGGGTTCTCCATTGCAGTTCATTGTTGACATCGAGAGCCAAAAGAACCTCATTTCAACAAACATTGTGAAGTGACTAGGCCTAAATACTACATCACATCCACAACTGTACATCATCAGGTGGCTTCACCAAGGATGAGATATTCATGTCAGCCAATAGTGATGCCTTCCCTATAACATCAAGCCCTTCATGGATGAGGTACTGCGTAATTGAAGTTTGTGATGTATTGTTAGGACAACCATACTTGCGGAAGCAACATGTTGTATATGAGTCTAGACCTCACTTTGTGATTATTAATTTGGCTAGTAATTTGTACATGATATTGGAGGTAGCCCCGCCTACCGTCGTCTCTTTGATCACTGCATTGCACTCTCAAGTCAAGCACTTCATCGATATGACCACAGGTGTGCCACTGCCCAATGGACCGATCTATCAATGCTCTGTTCTGTAGAACGATGAGATCAAGAGGACGATTCATGAACTATTGCATAAAGGGCACATAGGGCCAATCTCATCACCTTGTGGGAGCCCGATTGTATTGGTACAGAAGAAGGATGGGACCTAGAGGCTCTATATTGAATATCGGGCACTAAACAAGATCACTATCCATAATAGATAATCAATCCCACAGATTGATGACCTTCTGGACCAGCTCAAAGGGACCAAATATTTCAGCAAGATTAACTTGAAGTGAGGTTATCACCAGGTTCCTATCAAACCCTATGATGTGTGGAAAACTGCCTTCAAATCCAAGGAGGGGCTTTTTGAATGGTCGGTCATGTCCTTCGGATTATCGAACGCCCCTGCAAGGTTCATGAGACTGATGGATGACATCTTGTGACCCTTCACCAATGCATTCATGGTGGTGTATTTAGATGACATATTGATCTTCTGCCAGAGTTGGGAAGAGCACCTCCACCATATTCGACAGGTCCTTCAAACCCTGCAACAACACAAGTTGTGTGCTAACTTGGAGAAATACACCTTTGGCCTGACCGAGGTTCAATATTTGGGATACATTATTGATGAGTGGGGTGTACATGTGGACCCATCCAAGATAAAAGTCATTCGAGATTGGCCAACCCCAACCACTCTAGTAGAGCTCCGCATCTTTTTGGGTTTTTCCAATTTCTATCGTAGGTTCGTGTTGGGGTTCTCTAATATTACTTGGACTTTAAGTCGAGTCACCAAGGGTGGAGAGAAAGAAATGTTTATTTGGTCAAAAACTAAAAAAAATAGTTCTCCAAGTTGAAGAATCGCCTCTATTTTTCACCATTACTCACACTACTAGATCTGCAACAACCATTTGAGATTGAGATAGATGCCTCTAACTATACTATTGGTGTCGTTCTTACTCAGCATGGGCACCCAGTGGCTTACCATAGTGAGACACTTTTAGACATAGTCTGAAATTACCCCACTTACAACAAAGAAATGTATTCCAATATGCAGGTTTGCCGCCATTGAAAGCATTACATTCTAGTGACGGAAACAATCATCCACATAGACCACTGACCTCTACGATTCATACTGACACAAGGGAAGTTACAGAACGATTACCATCATAAATGGTCCATCTATCTACAACAATTCCATTTGAACATTACGTATAAGAAGGGAAGAACCAATAATGTCACTGATTACCTCACTAGACTACCGTCCATGGCACTGATCACTATGATTGAATCTTATGGGAAATAGACATCAGGGTGGCCACATCTTTACAAGAGCGGTCTAGAATTTGACAGCATATACTAGACACTCCTGGAAAGGAAGAAAGTTCCAATTTTGCACCTTCAGGATGCATTGTTATGCCACCTGGGACACATCTATGTTCCTTTAAGTGAGAATGCCAAGATGATTTGGGAGGCACACTACAGTCCAGTCGATAGACATTTCGAAGTAGAGAAAATAGTGGCGGTATTGCAGAAGTTTTTTTATTGGCCGAAACTTCATCAGGATTTTGGGAAGTATATTAGATCCTCATTGCCTACACCATTGACAAACCAACCATCAAGAAGCAAGGCATGTATACTCCTCTACCTACTCCTAGCCAGCCTTCATAATCTATCTCCATGGATTACATGTCGGGCCTTGCTTCTACTAAGCATGACAATGATTTCATTTTCGTGCTCATCAACAGATTCTCTAAGATGGCCATCATGGTTGCTTGCAAGAAGTGTATCACAATAGAGGCCATTGCTAAGCTCTTCCTTGAGCGAGTGTGGGTACACTTTTGGATCCCACAGTCCATTGTCTCATATCAAGATAGGAGATTCCTGAGTGCATTTTCATCAAGTCTCTGGTTGATGCTGGATACAAAACTTACTAAGTCCACAACTTTCCATCCCTAAACTGATGGCCAAAACAGAGGTTGTCAACAGGATGATCGTGCGCATTTTTTGCATGTACAACTCGAAGCATCCAAGTAGGTGTGATGAAAGTCTCCCCTATGTCCAACACAACTACAACAAAGCTCTACAAAACTCAACAGGTCACGACCCTTTCAAGTAGGGCTAATATTTCAGTCATTATGCCCGATTGATGTGGCCATACCATTTCTAGCCACTCAGGTAGATTCAACTCACATTTAGTCCAAAGATGAAAGGACTAACAACTTCATTGAGCGCATTCAACACATACACCAACAGGTCCATGATATATTGGACAAAGCCAATGCTAAGTACAAGCAGTGCCATGATCAACATCGAGTGCCGCACAAGTTCCAAGAGGGTGACAAAGTTTGGCTACATTTGCAGAAGGAGTGCCTTGCTGATCCCCATCGAAAGCTTCCCCCGCTCTGATATGGGTCATACACCATCACCAAAGCCATCAGTGACAATGCCTTCAAGCTCAGCATCCCACCGTTCCTTGGTATGCACCTAGTTCAATGTAGCTTGCCTTCAGCCATACATTCCACCATTGTTGGACATATCTAATACTACAGAACATCTCACACTAATAGAGCTCAACCCGGATTGCATGGAACATGCCACACCTAATCAGATCATGGATTCACAGATCAAGAACACTCGCCAACAAAGGATACAACTATATCGAGTTGCAAAACAGGTTAACACCTTCATGAGGGCAAGTGGTTCACCAGGGACCAAGTTCAATAGATATTTGCTCACCTCATGGAGGCTTTGCATGCAATGGATACCATTGCTTCCTAAGGGGGGACGAATGATCCAGGTGGATATTGGTCACCACCCACCTATTCCACCTAGAACCCCTAGTCAGTTTCATCTGTTTCCTTGTTGATTTCAACATTTACTATTTTTAGCAGTTTTTTGGGTCCTGAACTTCCTGAGCAGTTTTGACCCCCTAAATGACATTTTTTTTGGGTCCACGATAGTCTCATATCCAAAGGCATAGGCCTGTGGAAAAACCTGTAGTACTCGGTGAGACCTTTCCAGCAAGGTATTGTACGTGCCAAACAATGATAATATGACCAAGTTACGACCCCAGGAAGTTGGCTGCCCAACTAACTCCAATGAGGCCCACAAACTCCTGGTGTTACATCTCCTACGATTAGGGTTTTGGTTGTTTAGGGTTTTCTCATGTTTTCCAATAATAAATAGGCCCTTGAGTGTCATTGTAACATAGTTCAAAGGTATGTAGCCGCCACATCTCTTCTCAAAGATAAGCTACCATCACCTGAACTATCTTATTTCCATTATGTTTGTAAGCATAGTTGAATATTTGTCTATTCATGAAATGAAGTGTTTTTTTGCTGCATCTCTATGTTTATGATTATATTTGTAAGTTGTTGCATCCTATTTAAGTTTGGATCACTGCTTCTAAAATGTAGTTGGAGTTCAGAAGGGTTTCCCATTGTCCCAACAAGAATTCTAACATTATACCTTGTCATGGTACATATAAATGTTTACTATGTTACAAATTTTCTTGGATGGGAGGTGAATCAATCTAGTGATGATCCAATGTTGAGATTTTTCTTCTTTGAAAATATTGAAGGAGGATTCCCATAGAGTGAAAACTCTACTCGAATCACCCCTTTAGCTTACCACCATTGCTTTACTCTTTTTCCAAATTGTTCTGCATTTTGCTAAAGCATAACACCCCCTAATTTCATCTCTTGGAGGAGGAGGACATGGGGATTCTATTATGTAATTAAGCTTTTAATTTCGTATTCGCTTTTATCATTTCTCATGCCCTTGTAATTCCAATAGATGATATTATTATTTGCTAGAATCTTTAGAGCTGCCACTAGGGCGAGGGCCAGTGAAACTAGATTTCTTTTAATTTTTAAGGAGTTTGAATGAAGAAACATTAATGAGTGGGTTTCATTTCCTTTATCCATTTCAATATGAGTTAACCATATCCCTCAATTAGATCTTATTTCCTCTTTCCTTATAAATTTGGGGGGGTCAAACTCCCTTTCAATTTCATTTTTTGATTTGTCATCAGCCTAGGCAAAGAAATCAAGGTGAGATTTCCCTCCTTATGGATATTAAAAATCTTCTTCCTTTTCTAAACCCGCATTTTCCGTCGAGATATTTTGCACAAGGTCATATTCTAGTTATGGAACTTTATTCTCATCATGGGATTAACCATCTCCATTTTCTTCTCGAGTCCTTTCGTTCTTCAACACCCTAAGCTTTTGCTTCATCCTCTTCATTTTCCAAGCTAATAAATTGGTTTTCATGTTGATAAATCTTATTCCCAACTCTTGCAGATGAATCTTTCCCCTTATTCTGAGCACTTGATGGAGGAGGGGGCCTTTTGGGTGGGGTTAGCTCCCATTATCACTCATAAAACTTCCTAGTTGTGGAAGGGAACAACTGAGGTAACCTCTAACCAATCTCTAGAATTGAAAGCTATCCATTTCAATCCAAAGGAGGATCCCTTATATAACTTAGTCAAAATGACTGGTTATGTACTTAACACGATGACTAGATCTATTGTAATAGAATTCCAAAAAAGTGGTAGGGTTTGATAGATTTCCATTTGGCATGGAGTCAAATAATTAGCTTAATAAGGAGGCAAAATAAAACCTTCATACAGGCAAGGTAGCTGAGATAATCTGAAATTTAAAAATATTGAGATGGAATGTAGAATAACAAGACAATGGTATACTTATAAGAGCACCACAAGAATACATTTTTAAAGCATAAGTAAGAAATTTGTGACAGACTGATTATATAAACAAAGCATAGTAAATATGATTTCAATTTATTTACTCTTATCGGTCATAGAAGAATACACATGTGACGACATAGAAGGAAAACAAAAACAATAAAACACATATACAAATTCTTTCAACACAAGAATCATTGCTGCAAAATTAGTCTTCATTTATTAAACCTTCAGAAAATACGTAAGGCACAATAAGTTTTTGATAAAAAATCCCAACCCTTTCTCATTCTTCAGCCTATAGCTTTATAGAAAAGACAAAATAATTAAACCAAGTCTCTAACAAAACTTAATTACAAAATTTAAAAATAATAATAGTGTACATCTCAAATACATCCATATAAAACTTTATAATCGTATATGCATATAAATAACATGTTGTTGCTAGAGTCATGGTTGGAGATAATGATCAACAAGTCGAATATGGTGAGGCGGCATCCAAGTCAACAATCGTCCATGAGCTTTTTCCTCACGAAATCCTGAAAAATAAGGTCCACTTCTCCCTTAGAGAATTCAAAACCGTGACATTTGTTAGAAAAGTGAGAGAGGTTTTTCTAAATGGTTCCATTGTGGACTAAAACCTCTTTCAATTTCATAAATTTTGTTCTCATTTTTATGGAAAGTGTGGCCCAAATTACTGTGTCGTACAAGAAAAACAAAGTTTTAACTAGCGATTTCACTGATAGACTAACTATTAGCATTTCCTTTCTGCACATGTCTAATAAGCCTGTTGTCAGCGAATTGCTTCATAAAACATTATCAGAACACTTAAAGAAATGATGTCCTCGCTATTGATGATTTCCCTATTTATTACATTAAAAGTGTTACCACTGAAACTGTTAGCCTTTTCTGAAAAAACCTATACAAAAAAAGTTTATTGTGATAACAACTCCTTTGGGGATTTTGGCATTTTTGTCCTCTTCTTCTCTTATGGATTTTTCATTGACCCCCATCCTCCTCCTTCACAATGAAATCCTCATTTTGGGGAAATTCATGGAAAAGTGCCCATACTAATGACATTTATCACACTTGAAAGGGATCTAATCATAAACCACCAGTTGAATGAAATACTAGTTATCTATTATGAGATAATTCCTTCTGAGAGGCCTTTCTCAAGTTCTACTTCTACATAGATATAAGCACATGCATACATTGAATCTCTTGGTTCCACTCTATCTATGTGTTTTCCCAAGGCATTTCTGATGTTTCTCAAAGTATCCTCATCCCAACAGTGAAGGCGTAAGTGACGAAGTGTTACCTATACTAGAACTACTGAGGGAACATCATTCTCAATATTGAAATCCAGTCCAATCATCCAAGTAAATACCCTAAGCACCCATGAAGTCAGGGCCACTCCTAAATATGAGATGTTGATCTTCCTTAAGTTCAAATAAAAAGGTGAAGAAACCTTTGTTGCAAAAGGCACATTCAATATGACCTTGAACTAGGGGTTTCTAGTTTCTCTCCACAAATAACCTCAGAGATCTTAGAGAAGGCCAAATCCCCATAAATCGGCCAATCAAATCTTGTTCCACTAAACTGATAGTCATTGCCTGAGATTTACCTCGATTCACCCACACTTTCAGAATCCTATCCAACTTCTTAACAATTCTCTCAGGTCTAATTTTCAAAGATTTAATACCATTTTTACAATGTCATTGAAAGCAATGGCCATTGGAGATGGCGATGAGGAGCAAGAAGGAGGCGGGGCGCTGACCCCTCACAATGCTAGCCATTTTTGAAACCAAAAGAGATCATAGGAAAAAACACTAGCGAGTCTATCACATTTACTATTTAAAACATAAAAACAACAATTTTATATTTTAGTTGATATTTTTTAACTATTATCATTATTTAAATCTATAATAATTTAATCAAAACAAATTTATAATAACAAAAATACACACATAACTAAAAATATCTAATACCATTTTTAAGATGACTTAGCCTAACTAATAGATGAAATGGCTTTTTAGCCAAAATTTGGCAACCTAATTTCTAGCCAGAATGTGATTTCTTGTTATTTAAAATACATTTTTTAATGCATACATGGATTCAACATCCTAAAAATCTTCGAGGCACTCCATCTTTGCAAATTAAACAACATAAACCTATACTTTTTAAAATTATGTACCAAGCTTTAGACAAAATTCACTAGACAAAATACTCGAGAAAGGACCATTTCTTCTATTAATTAAACTATGTGTTTTTTAAACTATTTCAAAACCAAGTTGTCTTTAAGTGTGACTTTTTGAAAAGTTTTCCGATTTATTTTCCAATCTAATTTGTCTAGAATCTGGTAGGGATTCATTGAAATAACAAGTTTGATGGGTAAACTCTGCACAATCCAAGTGCTCCAAAAGATTTTAAGAGTGTTGAATCCATATGTGCAATGAAAAACTAGTTTAAACAAGATAAATCAAAATTTCACCACAATTTTTTTTTTAAATTCTATCCAAAAATCCACCAACAACACAAAAAAATCACACTTTAAAAAAAACATTTCAAAACTAAATTATTAATAAAAAATTCACAATATTCCAACAAAAAAACTAACTAATCCAATATCTCCATCACAAATATGTTAAATATATGTTTAATATGCTACGAAAATCTATAGGTTAAATAGATTTATGACCATTCTTTTCAACAGTATATTTTATAAAAAAAAATGAATAAATCCAATAAACATCCGGCAACTAAGTGTTTGTATATAAACATTTTGAAATTTCGGAGTATCGGACTTTTATATTTTGAAAGCAGGATGTATCCAAATACTGTTTAATGAATTACGCATAACTACCCATATTTAGATCTTCTCGTAAAAGTGACTTGACATTTATTAGCGTGTGCTGTCAAACGTTTCGGTGGTCCTTTCTAGCCGATGTTACGGAAGCCGAAAGGTAAAGAAAGACATAACAGAATGCACGCGTAAACGTGGCAAATTGTAAAAGGGTAAAGAAAAAGGAGCCGCCGCTTAAACGTGTGAACGTCACAAATAACAAGGGAAATGAAAAAGATATGTGGCAAAGTTGTGAGTGGCTTTCGAGAAACATCTTTAAACACTCTAAATATATATATATATATATAAAAACATATTTTTAAATAATAAATTTACTATTTAATAATGTTTTCATCACTTTATTTAA
This sequence comes from Pinus taeda, assembly GCA_000404065.3. Lineage (NCBI taxonomy): Eukaryota > Viridiplantae > Streptophyta > Pinopsida > Pinales > Pinaceae > Pinus > Pinus taeda. Next base: position 14,273 of record APFE031287560.1, on the reverse strand, counting down.
ATTTTAAAAATAAAAATAAAATATTTCACGATTAAACACCAATTCTGAAAGCTATCCAACACCAAGTGACAATTTTGAGGCTATCTAACACCAAGCAAATTAGTGATGAATCAATCAAACAAACAAACATGAAATTGAATTAATTTAATTACAAGGAAGTCATTTTTTTGTGCAAATTGGGATGATGCAAACCACTTTTGGACCCACTGTTGTGACCTCAATATTGATTAGTTATTAGTTTCTTCAATGGTGGGATAATTTTTTTATTGAATGAGGTAAAATGAAACACTTGTCTTAATTTAATTCGGAATGATTTAAAAAAAAAAAAAACAAAAACAAAAACACATCAGCTTATATTAAAAAAATATAGGATGGTTACAAAGCGTGTATTTAGAATTTCCATTTCCAGAGAGCATCACAAAGAGCAAACAATGGATGAGGGATATTGACAGAAAGATTATGTGGCAAAGAGATTCCTAAAGGCAGCTAACAAAATGTATCATAAACAACTACTATAGCAGAAAGAAAAAACAAAGACGCTTAATAGATCCAATATCAACTCCACATCCAAAACATCCTAATCCAAAAACATGTGGCAGAGAGCAGCGAACCCCTTCAAACCAACCCCACATTTAAATCCGAGGAAGCCCCATCCAACCAAAAGCTCTAAGAGACAAAGGACATAAAATGAAACATAAGGGGAGCTAGAAGGCGATTTGACTCGAGCGAAGAAGGGAATCTGAGATGTGTTCCTAGCAGTGGTTTGAGCCTAGGGCAACAAAACAATCACGTTCAAACAAAATATCAACATCCTTGTTTTGCTCACAGTAGATGTGGGTGAAGGAGATATGTTGAAATGTTTGCAACAAGGATCTGATTCTCTATTGCTAGGGGAAAAGGGATGGAGTTTGAAGTCTACAATAGTTGTTGACCCAATCAATAATAACTTTAGAGTCCCCAAAAATGACAATGTTTGTCAATCCAATCTAGGAAGAAGAGAAGAGAGTGGCCCATAATGCCAGAAGCATGGCCTTGGTATTCGAACACTTTCCATCGAACTAGAAGAATCTGGAGCGATGAACAAGATCCAGGAAAATGATCATGCCACAGCCACATAACCCAAAGGAGTTGGCTCCATCAAAGAATCCAACTAGAAAGGAGGTCTAAAGATCAAAAGAGGAGAGTGGGGGAAGGAGAAGTGAAGGGCTCATATGTGAATTCTCTAAAGTAAAACATAATCGAGGAGTTGATTATGAGGATAGATGGTTGAATAGATTCAAATATAATAGCATTATAGGTTCTCTAGATGCCCTACAAGAGGAAAAAGGGAAGGCTCTTTAGGTATTTATGCAAAGCAAACCTATGATGGAGGCACTCAAGGATGTGTGTTCTGGCCAGGACAACAAAGGAATCAAGTAGACGAAGCACTTCTAGCCAAACCGGTCTAGGGAAAAGGAAATGAAGGAAATGGTGAGAGGCCTCCTCACCATGATCCCTGTAAATGCAGCAACATCCAGGACCTAGGAAACTCCTCTTAGTAAGGTTATCCCAAAGTCAATGTTCGATTATGAGCCACCAACCATAGGAAGCATTTGAGCTTTAGGGGCACATGTGAGCGCTAAGACCTGGGAAGCCATGAAAAGGTTGAGGCCAAAACCGATTGTTGATCAATGATTTGATAGGCTTCTTTAACAATGCTTTATCCTTTTTGAGTGTCTCCCTTCCACTTTAGATTGTCCTCCTCATGTGTTAGAGAGATCTCAGATAGTTGTAGGTTGTGAATGTACTTTATCATTTAAGGAGATAGATGTGCCAAAATGTTTAGCGATTAGGCATCCAACCAATGCATTAAAGAGGGACATGCTTATGGAATCGCTACTATGTCTTTGAGCACTTGAATACTCACACTATGAAGAAAAGGATTTAGTGGAAAAGAAGGTGAATGAGGACCTTCCATACCAGAAAAGATGTCAAGGTCGATTTTTGTGGATGATCTATTGCCAATGCTCTGAGAAAAATTAGCAAGGAACCAATGTTTTGTAAGGAGACGACCTCTCCATAATTGGGATATCTTTATTGGCACATGAGCACCATCTCTGATCTGCCCCACCAGGGCCTTGTTTTTGAGGTATTTTTCTTTGATAATCCTGCCCCATAGACCTTCACTAATGAAAACCTTGCAAATTTTCTTTAGAAGAAGAGACAGGGAGAAATTTTTCGTGTTTTTGAAGCCCCAACCACCAGCCTCAATGAGTCTAGTCAGCATATCCATCCTAACAATATGTATTTTCTTATGATCTCCATGTGATCCAACCCAAAGGTATCTAACAAAAATGTTTTTAATCTTATGGATGACGTCCTTGCAGATTTTGCAAATGTGCACCCAATATATTGATTTGCTCTGCAAGAATGATTTAATGAGGATGAACTTTCCACCTATGAAAATCCATTTGTGGGACCGAGTGAAAATTCGCTTCTCTAGTTTATGAATAAGCCAGGACCAATCTTTGATCCCATATCCCAACAGTTTCAGGGAAAAACCCTGATAAATCAAACCCCCATCCAAAGGAAATGAATGAACTCAAAGCATCGTTCAAATTTCTTGCATTCTTTCGCCCTCGTGAACCAACGATATCAAAACAGATTTATATTTGTTCATGAGCAGTCTCGTTACCTATCCAAATTTTAGGACAATGTTATGGAACAACATCCATTCACTAATGTTTGATTTTTCAATGGGCAAGAAATCGTTAACAAACATTAGGTGTGAGATTGCAATGTTTGATGCAATACTAGAGCTAGAGAATCTACCTTGAATCCTTGCAACTAAAATGCTTCTGCTCAGGCCATCGATAACCAAAAGGAAAAGAAGAGGAGATAGGCCACAATCTTGACAAAGGTCTCTTGATGTAGCAAAGAAATAAGTTAGACTACCATTGATCGGGATGGAAAAATGGGCTGCCGAGATGGAGGTGTTTATCCAATCTGGCCTGAACGGGCCAAAACCAATCTTTGACAAGATCATCCATAAGAATTCCCAATCGACAGAGTCAAATGCTTTGGAGAGGTTGATTTTCATCAGACAGACATTAATATCTCGAGTTTTGATGGAATGAATGCACTCTTATGCAGTTCCCACTGCATCATGAATTTGTCCCTTCTTAAGGAAGCCAAACTGTTTAGGAGAGATGAACATGGAAATAATTAGTTTGATCCTAATGGAAATTGTTTTGGAAATAAGTTTATATATTGTTCTACAGAGAGATATCAGACCAAAGTTTGAGAAAGAGGCTAGGTCCATGGACTTTGGGATTAGGGCAATAAAAGTTGCATTCATAGCCCAAAGACCCTACCAAGTCTTCTGAACTCCTCCACTAAGTCTGTGATTTATTTTAACATAATTTCCTAAAAATGGTAGAATATTTCAATGGTCCATCCATCTGGACCAAGGCTCTTACCCATTATCATCTCTTTAAGAGTTAGAGGGATTTCGTCTTTGTCAATTCGGCATTTCGATAGGTCACAGATCTCTTGGTCAACCATTTGAGGGTATAGGAAAATAAATTCCATATATTTATCGATGGAATAAAAATCTCTCGCTCTTAGGGAGGATTAAAAGTAGCCGTGTGCTTCTTTTTTATCTCATTTTGTCCATAGATTATTTTCCTAGCTTCCTTTTTGGTTTACCAGATTGAATTTTTTTGTCGATTCATATAATTTTTCCTGAGAAAATATCTGGTGTTTTTATCCCGTCATCAACCCACATCTATTGACTCTTCTATTAACATTCCTCGGCTTGAGGCAAGAGTATTTGTCTTTTTTTCCCTATCCAAGTCTGCTACCTTTTGTTTGGAAGCCTCAGGGAAGTAGTCAGTAGAAAGTGGGTCTTCCAGATATTTGATTTGTGCATCTAATTCGGAATGCCTATAAAAACAAATTTGAACCGAAAAACGAGAAGTGGATTTGTAACATGGCTAGACTAGGTGATGGAGGAGGCGCAGAAATAGAAATGGAATACACATGGTTATTATGAATTTTTAACTAAAAAATGTTTTAGAAATTCCTACTTACATCCCTCCAAATATGTATATGACTAAGAATATTTTTCATTCATCATTATCAACCCTTCATTGATTTATTTTATTTAAAGATTGCAAATTCCTAAGGACAATTCTAATACGTACCATGGCTATCGACGTAAAAATAATGTTTAAGAATATCTGATTATGTGGTATTAGTATGCTCTTCAATTGAACTTAGTTACATGACATCCTATAATCCATTTAAAAAATGTCATTTAATTACCAAGAGACTTTATTATGTAATAAGCACTACCACAGTTACTCCATATCATGACGTCAATTCACTCGCTTTGTAGAGTAAATTAAGCAACAATAAATCTACTCTACAAAGCGAGTGAAATGTATAAGCATCCTAAGTAATGTGTAAAATAAATAAATTAAAATATATATGGAAATTAAATTGAAAATATATATAATGTATAAATTAAAATATATAGCTTCAAGGGTTAGCTTAATTAACTTAAAATCAGAAAATGATTTTTATATTATTATTAATTATTAGTTAATCTTTTTTTGATTCTCTTGAGAGTCGATCTCCACAATCAATTCATCTATTAAATATGAAAAATACTTTAAAATTTCACTCTTATACATATTAATTAAAAAATATTTAAAAAAATCTGAATTCAAATACAGTGATATTCATATCTAGTTAATTGTATCCACCACTACATTCATTGAGCCTAGAGGCTTATTCTACAACCTGGTATGATGTGTAAGGTTGTCCATCCATCATCAAAGTTGGATTTTTTCTCATGTCGGAGAAAATGAAAATTTAAAAAAATCTAAAATAAATAAATAACTATACAAAATATTTAAACAATGTTTGCTTATAAAAGAATTTGCACGTGAAAAAATTGGATCCCTCTTGGCTCATGTTAGATCCGTATTTAAAATGGATCTATGATAATATTCATATCTAGTTATAACAGAAACTATCTCAAAGCACATCGCAATAAAAAAATATTTATATATAAAAGCGAATCATAATTATCATTTAAAATAAATAAATAAACAAAATTTAATGTAACTTTCGAACTTTTCAATCCATCCTAATCAAAATGACAATTTCATAATGCAATGATTATAATCGTAATTTGAAATTTGTTTAGTCAAAATGACGATGATTATAATCATAATTTGAAATTGTTTTAAATTTGTTAGTGTATTATGTAATGATTATTAATCGTAATTAAATTGGTTTAAATTTGTATTATTATTTTTATAGATATATTTTACTTTAAAATAAGAAATTTAGAATTTTAATTTAATTATCAACCATAATTATTGTCGATATGAATAACTTAATTTTTATTAAAATATTTTAGAATATTTTAATAGTAAATAAAATTAAAAGTTGAATTTATCTTGAAAGTAGTTAAGTTTATTTTTTATTAATTAATTAATTAATTAAAAAAAATTATATGAATTGTCAAGTCTCACTAGCTAGATCAAACCTCAAGGAGGTTGTTGAGCCCGTGCTAGAGGGATGAGACATGCTAAAATCAAGGCAACTTAGGGATGGTGTGGCCTAGGCCGAGTGCAATCCCTAGGAGACTTTGATGGCTTAGAGTATGATCCCCAAGTGATCCCTGGGAGACTTTGATGGCTTAGAGTGCAATCCCTAGCTGATCCTCGATCCCCAGGAGACTTCGAGGGTTTAGAGTGCAATCCCCAAGTGATCCCTCGATGACATTGATGGCTTAGATGTGATGGCTTAGATGCCCCTGGGTCCCAATGATCAATTTGATTACATTTTTCGCCTAGGAAGATGGGAACCCGAGACCAATAAGGTTTAGAGTGCAATCCCCAGTTGTATTTGATGGTTTAGATGCCCCTGGGTTCCATTGATCACTTTGATTACATTTTCCACCCGGGAAGACTTGAACCCGAGACCAACTATGCTGCCTCATTAGGTTGAGTTTTTTTATATATCCAACCATTGTTCACTTTTGATTACAATGTTCACTTTTGGATGACTTCCATTACATTTTTAACCCAGAAAAGCTAAAGGTATTTTATATATCCAACCATTGTTCACTTTTTTGGATGACTTTAATTACAATTTTAACCAGAAAGACTTGAGGTTTTTTATATATCCAACCATTGTTCACTTTTTGAATGACTTTAATTACATTTTTCATCTAAAAATACTTGAAATGGGACGAGGATACCATTTTTTATATATCGATTGATGCCCCTGGGTCACAGATCACTTTGATAATATTTTTCACCTAAAAAAATTTGAAACTTGGACTCGAGGACTTTTCACTCATTGAGCATCACCAATTAACCCGCCTTACTGAGCTGATTTTTTTATTATATATGCAACCATTATTCCTTTTTGTTTGATTACATTTTTTACTAAAAAAATAAACTTAAACCGCAATCTAAGAAAACCAACATCCTCGACTCACTCGCACAACGACCAACTAAATTGCCTCACTTCAATTAAAAAAATTATTAATAAACAAATTACTTTATTACATTGAAACAACCTCGATGTTACATGTTTTTCAAATTAATTTCATATCCAGTTTTACAAAATAGCATATAAATATATTATTAAACATATATATATTAATACATTACCAGGGTTAAATATATTATTAATAAACAAAGTACTTTATACAATGAAAAACATATTATGAAAAACTTAGTGAAACAACCTATATGTTTACATTTCTCAATGTTTTATTCAAGCTCTAGTCACTGCGTATATAAATAAATAATATATATTAATTATTATTTTTTTGGTTGCAGTAATAAAGGTATGACTTGTAACTTTTGGTTTTCTCTAACTTTTAAACCGTAAATATTTTAACATATCAATAAATTTTTTATTATAAAAAAAATACTTTATATATGAAAAACCAACTTATTGAAACAACTATTTGTCAATTTAATTCATGTTATAATTAATTACAAATAAATATGAATAATATGTTAAGATATAATTTATTATTATTATTATTTTATATTAAAAAAAAATACTAGGAATATAATTTTCTTATTATTTCTTTTAATTTAATAATTAAATAAATTATATTGTTTTTTCTATATATATAAATTTATTATCAATCAATTTAATGTAGTTTAATCAAGGCTTTACAATTTAAAAAAAATTGTAGTTTCTTATTCTTTAAAAAGGTCATTTAATCTATAAATAGTATATAGACTATTCTTTTAACTTATATTTCTACCCAAAATTTATCACACCAATATAATATTCCAGCAAGTTGAAAAAAACCTAACATGATGCAGTTGATGTCATTGGAAATGAAGAAAGAAATAGTCATGTAGAACTTTGAAAAAAAAAAATCGGAACGGAATGATAACATGGCATTTGAGGCAAAGTTGAATAAGGTGTGGTAGTTCCTGGCCCTGCCTGTTGCTATGAATAACTGGCTGGCTACCATCTCTTCCTCTGAAGCTTTTTGTTTCTTCTAACACCCTTCTCCAGACAAAACTTGCACAGAGGACATGGTCAAGAAAATGGAGTAATGAATTGCTCGACTGCTGGCACCTTATCAATATCTTGCTTGAAGGCTGCAATTTAATCTGGGAGATTGGGGTAGATCCTGTGTTACATTCGCAGGAACATCGCTGAGCTTATGCTTGTACAGATTGGTTATTTGTCATGGGAAAGCACAAGGACACAAATGTTACAATAACGATATTTTTGATTGTACATTTCCAAAATATCTTAGAATTTTATTGTGAAGAATTATTGTTAAGAAAGGTCGTAAAACAATTGACCTCTCTCTCGATGGTTAGATTCCAATTCCTAAAATCTATAATCAACTTCCCAATCACGAGAGCCATATGGCTTAAGGTCACTTTTCTCTTCTCCATTTTATCAGCTAAACTTTTCCCTTTGATTGAATCCTGCATCAACGGATGATAGTCCAATTCTAAATCATATAAAACTCTCCCATTTTTCATATTCTAGACTATTTGGCGCTCACACAACACTACTATCTTGGAAGAAGAAAATCACAGGGATGCACAAGAATAAAACCAAACCTTATTGACCAAACTTCTTGGACAACCAATACATTACATAGGCACACATAGACAACTTCTAGGACAATCTAGATCCAAATAATTTGGATCACCAACCCACAACATAAACTATGAAGACACAACTCATGAAATATAGACTCAAACACTAACTATGAGAACAAGCTCATCAACTCTATCTAGACATATCATTTCTACATTATTCCAACATCCTCCCTTAATGGAGAAGTGGATTTTCAACAATTACTAGTTGTTGTCTACATATTTCAAAGTTCATCTTTCCAAGAGGCTTGGTAAAAATGTTGGCTATATTATCACTTGTATTACAATAGACTAAATGAATCTCATTATTGTATATTTTCTCTTACAAAATGATGTTGGACATCAACATGTTTTGTTCTGGCATGATAAAGTGGATTATTTGCCAGCTTCATAGAACTCTGGTTGTCACAATTGATACTTGCTGGTCCTCTTTGTTTTTCTCCAACATCTTCAAGAATCCTCCTTAACCAAATAGATTCACAAGTTTCATTGGTCAAGACTTTGTATTGAGCTACTGTGGATGACAAAGAAACAATTGGTTGTTTCTTACTACTCCATGATACGACCCCTGATCCTAAATTGAATGCACATCTAGAGGTTGATATTTGATCATCAGGATTTTCAGTCCAATCTGAATCAGAAAAACCTACCAACTCAACATCATATTCATCAATATACAAAATATCAAAATAAAGTGTTCCCTTCAGATATCGAAGGATCTTATTTACTGCTTTCCAATGTCTTTCACAAGGCTTAGCCATAAATTGACTAAGGATGCTCATATAATATGCTATATCTGGCCTGGTAGTGGTGAGGTAGTTCAAACTTCCCACCAACTGACGATACAAAGTTCAATTCACTTCTTTAGATCCATCATCATTATACAACTTGGCATTCTGTTCCAAAGGAGTAGACACTGGTTTGCATTCAAAAATATGAGATCTTTCAAGGGTTGTCTTTCCATATTTTCTTTGTGTGATCATTGTCTTACTAGATTCCCTCCAAATTTCAAGACTTGAATAATTATGCAATTCACGAGGATCCTTCATTTCAAATACCTGTGACAACTGAATTTTAATTTCTTCAATCAACCTAAGCACACTAATTTTTATGATAATATCATCAATGTACAAAGATATCAAGAAAATATTCCCATCTTCATCTCTCTTGATGTACAAGTTAGGATCACTTTTGCTTCTCAAAAAACCTTTGTCATAAAATAATGAATCAATTTTCACATACCAAGATCTTGATGCTTGTTTCAAACCATACAAAGGTTTCTTTAACCTGCAAACAAGATGATCATGTCCCTGCTTTACAAATCCTTCAGGTTGAACCAAATAAAATTATTCTTTTAATTCACAATTCAAGAAACCAGATTTGACATCTCGCTGATGCGTTTTCCAATTTTGTTTTGTAGCTAATGCAATCATGATTTTGACTGTATGCAGTTTAGCTACAAGTGCAAAAGTATCACCATAATCAATACCTTCTTTTTGCAAATAGCCTTTTGCAACCAATCTAGCTTTATACTTACCAATACTACCATCAACATTAAACTTTGGTTTGAACAACCATTTTCATCCTATGGGAACTTTATCTTTGGGCAATTTTGTTAATTCCCATGTGTCATTCTTCATTATAGAGTTGTATTCCTCATTCATTGCACCTCTCCATTCTTTAATTTCTTTAGCTTCTTCATAACTTGAATGTTCTCCAACATTCACTACATGAGACATCAATGCATAATCTTTATACCTTATAGGTGGCTGAATTTGACGTGGTTACCTCCTTAGAGTTTTACTACTTTCATCCTTGTTTCTGCTTTGTGGAGTCCCTTGTTCTCTTCTTGGAGTGTCATGACTGCTAGATGTTTCCTGCTCTTAACTTGTACTTGTTATTGTACCTGTTGTTGTATATGTTCATGTTCTTGTTCAAAACTTGCTTCAATTTTGACATAACTGTCAATATAATTCCATACACCATTGTTATTCATTTTATCACCCTCATCTACATTTTCATGAAAAACAACATCCCTACTTGCAAGCAATTTATGTGAAGTAGGATCAAACAACTTGTATGCCTTTTGACCATCACAATAACCAATAAATGTGCACTTAATTGATTTTTCATCAAGTTTTCTTCTTTCATCTTTTGGAATATGTGAAAATGCCTTGCATCCAAAAACTCTTAAATGATTCACTTTTGGATTATATCCATAAAATGCTTCAAGAGGTGTTTTTAGATCTAAAATTTTGGTTGGACTCCTATTTTTCAAATAAAAAACACTATTAATGGCTTCAACCCAAATACCATTAGAGATATTTTGACCTTGAAGCATACTCCATGCACATTCCACTAATGTTCTATTTTTCCTCTCAGTGACTCCATTTTGCTGAGGTGTATGAGGAACTGTAAATTGTTGTAGAATCCCATGACTTTTGCAATATTGATTAAAATCTCTTGATTTTTATTCTCCCCCCTAATTAGATCTCAGTATTTTGATGCATTTCCCAGTTTGTTTTTCCACCATTTTTCGAATTCCTTAAAGTACTAAAAAACATCACTTTTCTTTCTTATGAAATAGACCCAAGTGTATCTAGATCTATCATCAACAAAAATAAGAAAGTACAATGATCCTCCAATAGATCTAGTTTGCAATAGGTTCACATACGTCAGTATCAATTAATTAAAGTATTTCTCTTTGCCTTTTTCCTTCATGTATAGGAAATTCCTCTATATGTTTCTTCCCAAGTGTACATGCTTCACATTCAACAAGATTACTCTTCATGACAGGAAGACCTTCAAAATTTGTTTTTCTTGGAAGTAACATTAAATCATTGAGATTTAAATGATCGTACCTTTGATGCCATAAATTTTCTGTTGACATTGTTGTAGATGCCAATGCTTGATGCCCTGTCCTCGTCACATCTAGCTTATATAGGCTTCCAACTCTGGTACCTGTGGAAATAACGTTGTAGTGATCCTGGATATCTTTAACAACATACTGTGATTTGAAAAATTCCACTTTTAGATCTTGATCAGAAATAGTAGAAACATAAATTAAATTCTTTTTTGTACCAGGAACATATATCACATCATGGATCTATCTCTCCTTTCGAATAGGCAACATCACACTTATTATCCCATAACCTTGAACTTGAAGGGATATGTTGTCTCCTAGATAAACACATGTTCCATCAATGTTCTCATGATATTCATCAAGCCAATCCTTATTACAAGACATATGGAGTGATGCACCAGAATCAATGAACCAAGCATTCACATTATCAGTCTTAGCAGACAAGGGAGCATCAGAAACAAGTAATTTGAGATTTTTAAATCTGTCATTGATTGAGGTGTGTTTGTCCACAAAATTCCCATTCTGCCTTATGTTTCTCTATTTAGACTCATTATATTTCCTTTTATAGCAACCTTTAGCATGATGTCAAGGTTTTCCATAATAACAACAATCATAATTTCTTTTATCATGAACTAGAAATTTAGGTTGTGCCATACCTTTTTGCTTTGCTTGAAACTTTCCTTATTTTCTTTTGTCCTATGGCTTTCCTTTGTATGACTGCTTACCCTCGGCTACCAATGCCAAATATGAATTGTTCGAGCCCAAATTGAAGTTCTTCATCCTCTCTTCCTCTTGTAGAAGAATACCTATCAATTCATCAAAAGTAGGAGGCTTCTCTCTAGCTGAAAGACTTGAAACAAAAATTTGATAATATTGCACTAAGCCATTTAATGTGATAGTGACCAAGTCAGTATTGGACATGTTTTCACCAATGCCTCCTAACTTATCACTTAGCTCTTTGACACGAGAAATGAAATTCCTTATACTTTCATTGGCCTCCATTTTAATTGAAAAAAGCTTGGTCTTCAAGAACAAAATACGGTTGGGATTGCGATTCCGAAAATTGCAGGGGGAAGTGGATGAATAACTAGGGTTTACAATATTTAGCAGGTGTTGAGCTCTATGGAAGGGCACAAAGGAGGGATCTCCACTCCCTCCTACAAGCAGGCTATTGCCAGCCAAGGTAAGAAGCCAATAGAAGAGGTCAGAGGTCTTGCTGAAGAAGGGAAAGAAAGCATGGAAGCAGAGCAAGAGGGAATCAAATCAAGGGAGAATAATAGCACAAAAGGAAAGGAGGAAGATGACAAGGAACAGGGAACAAAAACCAAGGCACAAAAGGGACCATGTAAACCCAAAACTGAATCCACACCCAGAGTAGTCCTGAATGATCCTGGTCTGCAGGCACACAGGGACCACATGCAGTCAGATGCTATCATTTGTAAATTCATGGGAGTATGGCCCACTGAAAAGGAATTACAAACATGGCTTAAATACCATTGGAAACCAAAAGGAAGCATTGACCTACATCTTGGGTCAAAGGGATTCTTTACTGTGGTCTTCACAAATATTGAGGATAAAGACAAAGTGTTTGAAGGAGGGCCCTACTTCTACGTAGCTGCAGGCCTCTACATACGACCATGGATGATGAACTTTGTCCTGGAGCGGGAGAGTTTCACTTATGTTCCAATCTGGGTAAGACTTTATTCCCTTCCTCTTGATTACTGGCAAATAGAATCGTTAACTACCATAGGAAATAAATTAGGGCATTTTGTCAAAGCCTCTGAAGCCACCATGAGGGGAAAATACACCTCCTTTGCGCGAATTTGTGTGGAGATGGATCTTTCCGAAGCTCTACTGGATGAGGTTATCTTGGAAGTGTTTGATGAAGAAAGGGTACAAACAACAGATTATGAACACATTCCATTTAGATGTTGCAGATGCCATGAGCATGGGTACCTTTTTAGGGATTTCCTTCTCAGTAAAACAGAGAACAAGAATAAAGCTACCACAATGAAAGATACTGAAAGCTTTGACAAAGTGAGTCATAGAGGAAAAGTGGGCAAAAGGGGACTTAAGCAACACCAAGCAGAAGGGCCATAGGGTAGTCTGAATAGGTATCAAGTACTCGAGGAAGAAGAAGAGATAACAAAAGTAGATCAACAAATAGAGGAAAATCCAGTGGAGAAGGAGAAATAAGAAGAGAAAGATCAAACAAAGTATAATCCTGAGTAGAAAGAGGTTATGATAAGCGATGTAGAACTGGAAATGGACCAGGAAATGACCCAAAGCGAGATGGAAATGGAGGACCATGAACTACAGGAGATTCTTAACAGAGAACATCTAGATTTGGAAGGGTTCTTGGAACAGGGAACCATGGGAAGGGTAGACTCATTACCTCAAGAAGAGTTCACTAGAGTACAACAGCTGTACTTATGGAAAACTCAGGCTAAAGTGATGGACGGGCAAAGTAACACTACAAGAGAGGGTAACGAAGGTGTGAAAATCTTGAAAAACATGCCAGGATTAGCACCCAGATACCCAGGAAAGAAAAGAGGCAGAAAAAAGCAGAATGAGCTTTTGATGGAATGTGGAAAGCTGATGATAGATTCAGGTAAGATGAAAGACCTAACCAGCTACTCCTTCACAAATCTTTAATGATGAAGTTCACTTCTTGGAATATCAGGGGTCTAGGTAGCAAAAGGAAACAAAGATTATTTAGTAACAGAATGAAACAAGAAGCTCTGGATATGATTTTTTTCCAGGAAACTAAATGTTCCATTCAGAAAATTAAAGAAATTTATAGCAAATGGCTCAATCGATTTGAGTTTTTAGAAGTCAAGGTAGAAAATATGTTGGGTCCCTATAATACTAGTGATTACCCCATTACTATTGTAGTTGTACCCCTTATTAATATTGTTGTGCCCCTATTTCTCCCATATTGTTATTATTGTGCCCCATAGAATCCCTCTATTGTTATTTTTGTGGCTTTATATTATTATTGTTAGGTCGGCTGGGTTATATT
>APFE031287555.1:0-19900 GCA_000404065.3 Pinus taeda | reverse complement strand
GGTTAGTGAATGGTAGGATATACAATAAATCCTGGAGGGTGGAGTCTTTATTATGCCTAGGGATCCTCGACTATTGTATGGCAGGATGTACAGTAAAGCCTAGAGACTAGGAGATAAGAAAATTCCTCATGGTGTAGGTGGAGAAATACGGTGGCATCCATGCTTGTTTAGGGCCTAGTGATCCGGTGGGGATTTTAGTAAAGCCTGGTTCTATTGATGAGGGTGAGGTGGTGTAGCCTCGGGAAGCCCTGGTTTATTTTGGTTATGATTCCCACATTCATGCTTGGAATATGGTTCGGGGGTGATTGGTTGAAAGAAATATTTGGTTCAGCCAATTTATGGTTGGGTGGTTCGTGGAATTCCCATACTCTATTGCCTTTTGCACTCATTAATAAGAGCTCTTTTACTTGGTATTTCACGTATAAATGTACTGGTTTATATGTGGATTTTATGGTTGTTGTATCCTTGTTATTTCTGTTGTTTAAATGTTGGTTATGAGTATATTTTATGATGGTGATAATCTATGGATCTCATCATGTTTTGATTTTCAAATGAATGATCAATGAATATATGAACTAATAGATGATAATGTAGCTAATGTGATAAAGCGTCAATGCTTCTTAGTGATTCTTAGATAAATATGATACCCATATGCTCAGATCTGTTGTTATGACCTATAGAATGCATATATTGGACATGTTTGATGAAATGCCTGTGATGGCTAGTAGGGGTCAATTCAAGTATTTATTCAATTATTTGCATTAGTATCATCGTTTCAAGGTTATATATGGTTTCTGGAAGTTTCATGGAGTTTTGGGTAGTGGCTTGACTCCTGGCCCTCAAAAAGTGGCATAGGATCTAGGGTCGCAAGCTCAAAACTAGCTAAAAAAGACCACAGTCGCTTGCATGTCCTTGCTATGAGAATAATTGGAGGGTCCTAGTCACATGCATTCCCATGTCATGGGAGTGACTGAGGCATTAGGTCAGTAAAATGCTAAGTTTCCTTAGGGGTTGGTCATCTGGAAAGGTTGGTTGGCTCCTGGAGGTACTATAGCATGTGTGGAAGGTCAGTTTGGTTTTGTTTTGCTAGTTCCACTTCCTTAACTGTACATGGGGAGTTGAATTAAATCATAGTAGCTTCTCATCACATGTTTACCTTAGAGGACTGGTTAACTTGAGTAAATGTGGGAGGAGGGTGTTACAAAGTGGTATCAGAAGTTCACCCCTTGGACTAGATGGGAAATGTGTTGGTCATGCATTCATGTCAGTTACATATGTGTTCTCTATGCTTGTGGTCTATGTACTTGTTATGTATGCATGGTGTTGGTCATGGTTGCATTTATGTCGCCATGTGAAATTTGATGGTGTTTTTGTGGAATGTGTCATCATAAGTTATGTCAGTTATGCATTGGTTATGCATGTCAATGTTTGTATTTATTATATATGCATGCATGTCATACACATGTTTATTATGCATATATTGACATGGTTGTATTTTTCATGCATGGGGTCACAAGGTGTGGTTGATATGGTAATGCTTTGATGAATGGACTATGGTTAGGATGATATCTATATGTTGTTATGATTATGTTTGTACATGTATTGTGCTAATCTGGTTGATATTGTAGATGAGATATCCTCCTCGAACTATATTGAGGTATGTTGATTATCTTATGTTTTGGTTTTAGTTGACATGGTATGATTTGCAGGAAAGAGATCAAAGAATACTAGCAATATGGTAGACTACAGTTCACGAGATTCTACCTATGGATCAAATGAGCAGCGTGGTGTTGGGCATTCTTCTGACTTAGCAGATACATTGAGAAGTTTGAAGGTAGAAATAAGGATTTGCAAAGCAGATAATGACATAATCATTCGGGCATAAGAGAAACAAACAGAAGTCAATGTAGTAATCCTTTAAAGTTTTTCAAAATTATAGAGACAGGGACCACCTTGGACCAACCATAGAAAAGAGGAAAAAAATAATGGGGCATATGGCAATATATCTCCTGGTGGGAACATGTCAGATAGGGATGACACGGTTAGAGAGGGAAGGATCTTGGATATTCCAAATAGGAGAGGTGATGGACATAGGTACTATTCTAGATCTAGTTCTAACATACACTATGATCGTCATCGTTACAACCCTTACTTGAGGAATGACAGGAGATACTTGTCAGATGAGTTCAAGAAAGCTAAGCCACCTACTTTTGATGGAGATTTGAAGAAGTCTAAGGATGTAGAGGCTTGGTTACTTGGGATGAAGAAATCCTTTGTGTTGCATGAATACACAGAGAATATGAAGGCCATAAGAGCTATCTTTAGCCTCAAAGGGAAAACAAACATATAGTGGGAAGATGTGAAGTGGGTCAAAGACATCAGAACCGAAGAGTTGAGTTGGCATGAATTTAAGAGACTTTTCAAGAATAAATACTTGTTAGAAAGGTACTACGACAATAAGGTTGAGGAGTTCTATGAGATTAATATGGGATCAATGACAAATTATAAGTATGCGACCAAGTTCCTGGAGCTATTGAGGTATGTACCATATCTTAATGATGAGAAGGCTAAAGTTCAGAGATTTTTCAGTGGATTTCCATTAGCACTTCGAGATCGGATTGAGTATGATGAGTCTTGGTCACTTGAGGAAGTTATTGGAAATTGAAATAATGTTATGAGCAGTCAAAATGTAAGAATGAATCTCAACAAGGATGGAAAGGGAAAGATTAATATAAAGATAAAGGTAAACTTAAATGGCATCTGAAAAGAAAAAGGCCTCATAATGCAGAAGAGAAAGAAAATGTTGCACCATACAAGAAGTTTAACATAGCTAGACAGGGACATGGGTCACAACTGTAGAATAAAGGTGATGGTACTAAACATTTGGAGTGTTGGACATGTGGTAAGGAACATCTCAAGAGGGATTTACCACAAAAACATGGTGATAGGCCTCAGATATCTAGTGCAAAGTAAGCACAGATAGTTGGGGATGTGGGTAGAGCATTCCATGGATTTATGCAACGAAAGGAACATCTCAAGAGGGATTTACCACAGAAGCATGGTGATAGGCCTCAAATATCTAGTGCAAAGGAAGCACAGATAGTTGGGAATGTTGGTTAGAGCATTCCATTGATTTATGTAGTGCTAGATAACAAGTAGGCACAACACTAGGCAACTATTATTGGATGGACGGTAAGCTATGTGATCAAGTTGTTTCCATTTTGATTGACCCTGGATCTGATTATAGTTATGTTAGTCTTGACTTGGTGGATAAGTATGGTTTGAATAAAGAAGTGCATTCAGAATCCTGGTTAGTGCAGTTGGCTACAAGTACAAAGAAGAGAGTGTATCATTGGGTAAGAGCTTGTGCATTCGAGTTGAATGGTATGTCTACATCAACACATTTGAATGTATTGTCGTTGGGATCATATAGCATGATTTTGGGTATGGATTGGTTGTATCTTCATAGGAACAAAGTGGATTTTAATGATGAAGCCATTGAGTGCTTGGATGACAATGGGGAACAAAGAATCTTGCAGGGTAAGAAGAAAGAAACATCAGATAGGATGGTGACAACTATGCAGGGAAAACTCAGTCACAGAAAAGGGTGTGTGTTATTTTCATTGCATCTTTCTAGCGATAAAGGTAAGAAGGTTGAGGATGCAGAGGTATTGAGCAGGTACCCGATCTTACATCACTTTCAGGATGTGTTTCCGTAAATATTTCAAATCTGTCACCTCACAAAGAAGTGGAATTTTCCATTGAGTTAGTACCAGGGGAATCACCTGATCTAGGTGGATATTCATGGCCACTCACCTATTCCACTTGGACCCCCACCATTTTTTCTTTCAGTTTTTCAGTTTCCTTAATTGTAGCACAATTTATATTTTTGGCGGGTTTTTGGGTCCTGAACTTCGAGAGCCATTTTGAGGCCCTAAACGACGCTTTTTTGGAAAATGGGAAAACAAATGCCTTTGCCTAATGTTTGTAGTCAGAATTTATAGTCCTTGGATATATATTTATAATGAGGTATCATGCACGTCAAAAGGAGATTGTATGCCAAAGTTACGACCCTAGGAAGTTGATGTACCAATTTACCCCAACGGGGCCCATAGTTTTGGTGCTTCATCTCCTAGGGTAAGGTTTTTGGATGTTTAGGGTTTTCCATTATTTCTCAATAATAAATAGTCCTTCGAGCATCATTGTAACATAGTTCATAAGCATGTTGTTGCCACATCTCTTCTCAGAGATAAGCTATCATCGTCTGAGCTAGTTTATTTACATTTATGTATAAAAGGATATTTTAGTTCTTTGATATTAATGAAATGAAGTTTTATTTAAGTTGCACCTCTGTGTTTATGAGTATATCTGTATTTTGTTGTATTCCTGTATAATTTCGGATCAGTGGTATTAGAGAAGTCTCCTCTTTCTTTGTTTCTCTTTGCACGTCCCCAACGAGGTTAGAGTATAAGGAGTTAGGGTTGGAACTAGTTGAACCTTTACAAGACCAACCTCGCAAATCTTGATGGTCTCCCATGGCGGAAGAAGAAAAGATGAGGGGGTAGGAGATCCTTTCAAAATATTACTTGAGGAAGTCCTCGAGTGACAAAGGAACGTGATGATGGATAATTTTCCCAGACCGTTCGACGACTACCCACAAGTGATGCATCTTCATCCAA
The DNA here is from genome assembly GCA_000404065.3 of Pinus taeda. NCBI lineage: Eukaryota > Viridiplantae > Streptophyta > Pinopsida > Pinales > Pinaceae > Pinus > Pinus taeda. The sequence goes on along the minus strand of APFE031287555.1, from coordinate 15,221 downwards.
CAACCACTCTAAAGGCACCACTCCTTTTAAGGTACAAGTTAACATTGACATTCCCATATTTGAAGGCTAGATATATGCAAATGTCGTTGATAGATGGTTAAATCTGTTGGAAGGATATTTTTTAGTTCATGACTTTTCCAATCAAGAGAAGATTATTTTTGCACTCCTCAAAGTTGCCCCACATGTCAAGGACTGATGGTAAACCTACTGTGAACAAAAGGACGAGAGGGAATCCTCATTGTTTTTAGCTACACCCACTTGGAATTATTTATGAGATGCCATCAAGGAACAATATTACGCTGTCGGGAGTTATGAAGATAAATACATAAAGTGGACAATGTTGCACCAGGGAAGGGACCAAGATGTGTCAGAGTTCACAAATTTTTTCCATACCCTTCGCACGAAGCTGGGTATCAAGTATTCTAAGTGGAATTTGGTACTCAAGTACTATGATTGTCTACACAAGTACATCCAGGATAAAAATGGAATTCCTAGACATCTCTTAACTTGATGACGCCTATCAGTATGCTATCAAGATTGATCAGAAACTTAAAAAAAAGAAGTGAGACTTTGGATCTATGAATATGAAGCAAGGGAAAGGTGCCCCCAAACTGTAGAACAAAGGACAAAGATAAGGTAGGGTGACCCAAGACAACCTGGCGAAGCCACAAGCAATAAACAACACCATGAAGACAAAGAAGGACATAGGGAAATGGTGTGAGTTCCATAAGGTACCTACTCACAACACGAGTGTCAAGCCAAGTAGCCATTGGTGGTCGAGATGAAGGCTTTTAAATCAGATGCATGTTTTGACTCTGAGTCAGAAACTGACAAGGGGAATGAAAAGGAAAGTAGATTATTGATGCAAAGCCTAGTGCCACTATTTCCACCACCAATATCCAGAAGGATGAGCCCCAAGAACCAGAGGAGGGGGAGCAACTCTTCCACTCACACATGTGGGTGAAGGGTTCTCCGCTGCAGTTCATTGTCGACAACAGGATCCAAAAGAGCCTCATTTTAGTAGAGGTTGTGAAGCAGTTGGGATTATCAACCACACCACACCTGCAAGTATACACCATCGAGTGGCTTCACTAAGGGTGAGATCTCCGTGTCAGCCAACAATGTCGCCTTCCCTATAGCATCAAGCCCTTCACGTATGAGGTACTATGTGATGTTGCTCCTCTTGAAGTTTGTGATGTATTATTAGGTCAACCATACTTGTAGAAGTGACATGTTGTATATGAGTCTAGGCCTCACATTGTTATTATTACTTTGAGAAATAATCTGTACAAGATATCAGAGGTAGCAGTGTCTACTGCCATTTCTTTGATCACTGTGAAGCAATGCAGTAAGATCATTTCCTAGATCGAGAAATTTGTTTTCCTTATGATTCACCCTCAGGGAAAGAGGAATATTGTGGCAATGGCCTCCATACAGGGATCATCCGCATGGTAGTATTAGATGGACAAGGTTGTGGAGGAGTACAGGGACATCTTCACCTCACCCACAAGGGTACCTCTAGACTGTTAGGTTAAGGACTCTATCGATCTGACCCCAAGCGTGCCTCTACCCAATGAAGCTATCTATCGATGCTCTATTCTAGAGAACAATGAAATCAAGAGGCAGATTTAGGAGTTGCTATAGAAATGGAACATTAGGCCAATTTCATCACCCTATGGGAGCCCGATCATGTTGGCACAAAAGAAAGACAAGACGTGGAGACTCCATATTGACTATCGGGCGATGAACAAGATCACTGTCCATAATAGGTATCCAATCCCACAGATTGATGGCCTTCTAGACCAACTCAATAGGGCTAAGTATTTCATCAAGATTGATTTGAAGTCTGGTTATCACAAGGTACTGATCAAACCCTCTAATGTGTGGAAGATTGCCTTCAAATCCAAGGAGGGCCTTCTTGAATGGCTAGTCATGCCTTTCGAGTTGACGAATTCCCCTGCAACCTTCATGAGGCTAATGGATGAAATCTTGTGACAAATCACCAACTCATCTGTGTTGGTGTATTTTGATGACATTCTGATCTTCAACCAGATTTGGAAAGAGCACCTCCACCATATTCGACAGGTCCTCCAAACCCCGCGGTAACACAAGTTGTGTGCTAATTTGGAGAAATGCACTTTTTGTATGACCCAACGTCAATATCTGGGGTACATCATTAATGAGTGGGTTGTGCATGTGGACCCAACCAAGATACAATTCATTCAAGATTGGCCAACCCCAACCACTCTAACAGAGCTCCGCAACTTCTTGGACCTTGATTACTTCTACCTAACTTCTTGGACCTTGATAACTTCTATCGCTTCGGCTTTGATTCAAATCACCAAGGGAGGAGCGAAAACAAAGTTCTTTGGTCCAAATCCCAATAGAAGGCATTTACTGAGTTGAAGTATCACCTCTGATCTGCACCAGTGCTCACATTACCAGACCTGCAACAAACATTTGAGATCGAGACAGATGCCTCTGACTATGCTATTGGTGTAGTTCTTACTCAGCAGGGACATCTATTGGCATATCACAGTGAGTTTTTATAGAAAGGGCACTTTAGGCCAATTTCATCACCATGTGGGAGCCCAATCATGTTGGTACAGAAGAAGGACAAGACCTGGAGAATTTATATTGACTATCGAGTGATGATGTGGCCATACTCGGGCAGATTCAACTCATGTCCAGTCTGAAGTTGACAGGGATAACAACTTCATTGATCACATTTAGCACATTTGACAACAGTTCCATGACATATTGGATAGAGCCAATGCTAAGTACAAGCAATGACATGATCAACATCAGGTGCTACAAAAGTTCTAGGTGGGCGACAAAGTTTGGCTACATCTGCAGAAGGAATGCCTCGTTGGGCCCCACCGTAAGATTCATCCACTCCGATATGGGTCATACAACATCACTAAGGCTATAGCGGAAAATTCCTTCGAGCTTAGCCTTCCACTGTTCCTTGTCCTACACCTAGTATTCAATGTGGATCGCCTTTGGCCATACTTTCCACCATTGTTGGACACATCTGACATTGCAGAACAACTCACACCAATGGAGTGAAATCAAGACTACATGCAATGGGCCACAACTGATCGAATCATGGACACACAGATCAATAACACTCACCAACAAAAGATCCAACTATATCAAGTTTTCAAAGCAGGCCAACTCCTTCACTAGGACAAGTGGTTCACTAGGGACTAGGTTCAACAGAAGTTTCCCCATCTCATGGAGGCACTCAAAGCTATGGGGACCATTGCTTCCTAAGGGGGAAGGTGGGGGGGGGGGAATGAGGAATGATCTGGGTGGATATTGGTGTCCACCCACCTATTCCACTTGGACCCCCACCATTGTTTCTTTCATTTTTTTAGTTTCCTTAATTGTAGCACAATTTACTATTTTTGGTAGTTTTTTGGGTCATGAACTTCCAGAGCCATTTTGAGGCCCTAAATGACGCTTTTTTGGAAAATGGGAAAACAAATGCCTTTACCTAATGTTTGCAGTCAAAATTTATAGTCCTTGGATATATATTTATAATGAGGTATCATGCATGTCAAAAGGAGATTGTATGCCGAAGTTACGACCCCGAGAAATTGATGTCCCAATTTACCACAACAGGGCCCATAGTTTTGGCACTTCATCTCCTAGGGTTAGGTTTTTGTATGTTTAGGGTTTTCCATTGTTTCTCAATAATAAATAGGCCTTCGAGCCTTATTGGAACATAGTTTAGAGGCATGTAGCCACCACATCTCTTCTAAGAGATAAGCTACCATCGCCCAAGCTAGTTTATTTCCATTTCTGTATGTAAGCATATTTCAGTTCTTTGATATTAATGAAATGAAGTTTAATTTTTGTTTCACCTCTGTGTTTATGTGTATATCTATATTTTGCTGCTTTACTACATAAGTCTGGATCAACACCAACATCAAAGGAACCTTACAGGATGAGTACTCTAGAGTTAGTAGAGCTGAAGTTACAGTTGAAGGAGATGCTTGAAAAGGGATAAATTAAGCCAAGTGTATCACTATGGGGTGCACTGGTATTGTTTCTGAAGAAGAAGGATGGTACTCTCAAGTTATGCATCGATTACAGGAAGTTGAACAAGGTGACCATCAAGAAGAGATATTTGTTGCCAAGATTGATTACTTGTTCGATCAGTTGAAGGGAGTAGCAGTGTTCTCAAAGATTGATCTGAGATTTGGATATCATCAGGTATGCATTAAGGAAGAGGACATATACAAGACAACATTCTAGACCAGGTACATGCATTATGAGTACGTTGTAGTTCCATTTGGTTTGACTAATGCTCCAACTACCTTTATGTGCTTGATGAATAGTGTGTTGTGTCCTTATTTGGACAAGTTCGTTATTATATTCGTTGATGACATCTTGATATATTCTAAGAATGAGGAAGAACATGTTGAGCATTTAGCAACAATGTTGAGATTGCTAAGAGAGCATAAATTGTATGCCAAGATTATAAAATACAATTTCTTTTAGAAAAAGGTACATTACTTGGGACATGTTGTCTCCAAGGAAGGCATAAGAGTGGATCTAAAAAAGATAAGAGCTATCATGGAATGGTAAGGTCCTGGCGATGTGGATGAGGTAAGATCAATCATGGGGTTAGCAGGTTACTATAGGAGGTTCATTAGGAACTTCTCTCACATTGCTTATTTGATTACATCATTGCAAAGGAAATGTAAGAAGTTTGAATGGACGGAGGAATGTGCAACAAGTTTTGAGCAGTTGAAGCAATTGTTAACGAATGCTCCAAGGTTAAAGATTGCAGATCTAGATAAATAATTTGTAGTATCTACGAATGATTGCAAGAGAGGACTTGGTGTATTCCTTATGCAAGAGGGATAGGTAGTTTGCTATGAATCATGGAAATTGAATGAGCACAAGAAAACTTACCTGACACATGATTTTGAGTTGGCAATGATCATTCATGCGTTGAAGATGTGGAGGCACTATCTTTTTGCAGGAGGTTTGTATTGATGAGTGATCACAATGGGTTGAGGTACTTGGTTGATCAACTGAATTTGAATTCCATATAAGCTAGATGGTTGGCCAAGAGTAGTGAGTTAGACTTTGATATCAGGTACATCAAGGGTAAAGAGAACAAGGTTGCAAATCTTCTTAGCAGGTTGCTACAGGTGAATCATATAACAACTATGAGTTCTTATGAGATAGACTTACAAGATCGAATCTTCCAGGCAGGTCAATAGGATGACAGGTACATGGATCTTATGCATAGATTGAAACAGGGTACAAGTGGTTAGGATATGGACTATCATCTTACAACAGATGGCTTGATTAGATTTAGGGACAGGATATGTGTGTTAGGCAGTAGTGAGCTCAAGAAGACTATCTTGAGAGATTTTCATGTGAAATCATATTTAGGTCACCCAGGACATGAAAATACATTGATAGTGGTGAAGAAGTTTTATTATTGGCCAAATCTGAAGAAATATGTGGCGGCGTTTGTGGCTAGATGTTTGGATTTTCAATAGGTAAAAACAAAGTGTAAGCATCCAGGTGGTCTACTATGGCCGATTTCGATTACATAGTGGAAATGGGAGGTCATATCCATGGATTTCATCACAACTTTACCCAGGACATCTAAACAACATGATTCCATCATGGTTGTGGTGGAAAACTTGACTAACGTAGGGCACTTCATTCCAGTGCAGTCTACTTATTCAGCTAGTGATGTAGTAGAAGTCTTCATCGGAGATTTGGTCAAATTGCATGGTGTTCCGAAGAAGATTGTGTTAGACAAGGATGGTAATTTCACTTCCAAGTTTTGGAAGGAGTTGTTTGCAGGTTTGGGGATAGAGTTTGCCTTCGGCACAACTTATCATTCGCAGATAGATGGACAGACAGAGAAGGTCAACATGATATTGGAGGACATGCTAAGGATGTATATGATGCATCAGCAAAGGATATGGGAGGAGTACCTTCTGTTGGTTGAGTTTGCTTACAACAATGGGTATTAGGAATCTCTAAGGATGAGTCTGTTTGAGGCACTCTGTAGGCGGAGTTGTAATAATCCTATCAGCTGGAGTGATCCAAAGAATGGGGTGTTGATTGGACCGGATATGTTGGCAGATATGGAATAGGAAATGCAGGTAATCAAGAAGAATATGAAAGCAACACACGACAGACAAAAAATTTATGCATATTAGAACAAGTTGTTTAAGGAGTTTCAAGTTGGGGAACAACTGTATTTTATCATCAAGCCGAAGAAGATAGGACCTTTCAAAATTCTTGAAAGGATAGGACCAATAGCCTATCGACTTGCACTACCTCCAACAGTGAAATTCCATGATGTTTTCCATGTATCATTGCTTAAGAAGTATGTTAAATATGTTGATCATGTGATTGATTGGTTTGTATTGCATGTGGATCCAGATGGAGAATTCTAGTCGAAACCTCAATGTATATTGCATAGAAAGATGCTCATGCTTTGGAACCAAACAATCGAGCAGGTTAAAGTTTAGTAGAAGCATTTTGGGCCTGATGAAGCTACATGGGAGATGGTGGACTAGATGTGGGCTATCTATCCTTCCTTATTCGCTAGTTGAGTGAATTCTTTTGGTGTTTTGGTGTGATGTTTTGGTATATGTACATATGTATATGGATGTAAATACCACCATGAGATGTGTTATAAAGCTCCAATAAGTGGTATGGGTGTCATGTCATTATGGTTGTCATGTTGTTATGTTTTCATGTTGGTTTGCTTTTCATCAGGTTGATCATTTTAAATATTGCATCAAGCTAGCTTAGTTATAAAACTCCATGGGCAGTATGTTTTGCTTTCAATAGTGTTGTTGACTGTAGGTTTCATTGAACACCAAGGACGGTGTTCCCCAAGGGGGAGGGTTTTATAACAGCCTTGGTGAAAATTCCATGTAAATAAAAGTTAATAAAGGAAAAATCATAACCACAGTTATGGGAAACTTTTTCCAAGCTTAATGTTGGGAAAAACGTCCTAGTGTGGGCGTTCATATGGTTTATTATGGCTAAGGAAATTGGCAAAGGCAATGGAAAAGGATCTAGAAAGGCAAAATGGGATGTTTTGCAATTTATTTATGAAATAATGGAAATTAGGAGCAAAGGAAGGTGAAAGGTCACAGGTTTCATGTGATGATGAAAATGAAGGAAATTAATGGAAATTGAGAAAAATAGAGGCCTCATTAATAAAAAATCTTTCGAGGATCAATTTGTAACTTTTTGTCAATTCAACTTTGGAGCTCTCTCTTTATTCTCTCTCTCTCACACTCTTGGACACGAGTTTTCTTAGAGCACTTCATCTTTGGATCAAGGAAAGTAAAGAATGCAAAGGAAAGCAAGGATCAAGCAAGGAAGCGTTGGATCAAGCAACTATAGTGGGATTATTTGCAGGTATTGATTTGCATGTGTGATTTCCTTGCTAGTTTTGGCATGCATGGTTATGCATGTGTGTTCTTGGTTCTCTTTCGTGATTGGCATGGGTTTTTCCAGGTGTGAAAATGTTCTTCAACCTTGCCTTTCCATTTTCAGATAACTATGGTGTGATGGCATTCTTATGTTTTGGTTGAGATGGATTGTTGGATGGATTCGAAATTGAGTGAGGTGATATTTGAAAGAAAGAGCACATGGAATAGTGATCCTTGAATCGAACTATGGATTGTGGTAAAGCCTTGATCTAGTAACCCTTGAACCGAATTATGGGTTACAATAAAGATGGATTTTGTGTTACCTTGGCGGGCCTAGGAATCCTTTACCGGTGAATGGCGGGATATACGGTAAATCCTAGAGGTAGGTTCCCTTGATCAGGCCTAGGAATCCTTGGTCGGTGAATGACATGATATATGGTAAATCCTGGAGGGTAGAGTCTTGATTAGGCATAGGGATTCTTGATTGTTGTATGGCGGGATGTACAATAAAGACTAGAGACTAGGAGATAGGAAAATTCCTCATGGTGTAGGTGGAGAAATCTGGTGGCATCCACGTTTGTTTAGGGCTTAGTGATCCAATGGGTATTTCGGTAAAGCCTGGTTCTATTTATGAGGGTGAGGTGGTGTAGCCTCGGAAAGCCTTGGCTGATTTTGGTTATGAGTCCCAAATCCATGCTTGGAATATGGCACGAGGTGATTGGTTGAAAGAAAGATTTGGTCAGCCAATCTATGGTCGAGTGGTTCGTGGAAGTCCCATACCGGGTAGGATTTTGCACTAATTAATAAGAGATATTTTCCTTGATATTTCATGTGTAAGTGTATTGGTTTATATGTGGAATTTATAGTTATTGTACCCTTGTTATTTCTGTTGTTTAAATGTTGGTTATGAGTATGTTTTATGACGTTGATGATGTATGAATCTCATCATGTTTTGATTTGCAAATGAATGATCAATGAATATATGACTTAATAAATGATAATGTAGCTAATGCAACAAGGCATCAATGCTTCTTAGCGATTCTCAGATAAGTATCAGACCCCTATGCTTATATATATTGTTATGACCTGTAGAATGCATATTTGTGACATGTTTGATAAAATGCATGTCATGGCTAGTAGGGGTCATTTCAAGTATTTACATTAGTATCATTGTTTCAAGGTTATATATCATTTCTAGAAGTTTCATGGAGTTTTAAGTAGTGCCCTGAGTCCTGGCCCTCGAAAAGTGGCATAGAATCTAGTGTTGCGGGCTCAAAACTAGCTGAAAAATACCCCAGTCGCTTGCATGTCCTGGTTGTGAGAACGATTGGAGGGTCCCAGTCACATGCATGCCCATCTCATGGGAGCGACTGAGGTTCTAGGTCAGTAAAATGCTAAGTTGCCTCAGGGGTTGGTCACCTAGAAAGGTTGGTTAGTTCTTGGAGGTTTTGTAGCATGTGTGGAAGGCCAGTTTGGTTTACCCCAATGAACCAGTTAACTTGGGTAATTGTGGGAGGATGGTGTTACACTCCCCATCCACTGAAAATGGCAAAGCTTATATAAAAAACCTTTGGCGAAATAAAAAAAAGCCCCACCTATTGGGTGGTTGGCTAGAAGACTAAGTTTAAGTCTTGGGTCGTTGGACCGATGGAGTTTTCAAAATCCATCGACCTCGTCCAACACATGTTTTAATACATAAAACAATTCGGTCTGTTGACATAATTGTTGTGACCGATATATAACATCCATCGTTAAAAATACATTACAATTTGCTTTATATATATGGTATTAAATAACCATATATATTATCCTCGGTTATAACATGCCATTGTTAATATATAACGAACCTCCAATCGGATTCGTGACCATATTTATATGGTTCATTATAATTTTGTTATATATATATGGTTTTTGGTATATATTTGGGCGTTTTTAATAATAAATAATAAATAAAATATATATATATATATATATATTTATATAATATATATTAGATAATAGATATATTTTCTTTGTCTTTTGTAGGATCAAAGGAGCCAATGAATGGTTGTCATAGGTCAGTGACTACTAGCCAATAGTTGGTTCCCATGTAAGTTGTGGGTCCCATGTGGCATGTCGTAGGCCCCCATTTTCCAGCGTGTCTTATCAACTTCAAACAACGATAAGTTGATCATATGAACTCAGATTTGAGTGTCGTTTGCGTCACTGGAATCGTAACGACAAACAATTCAACTTGGTGTCAATATTATTAAGATTCGAGGACTTCGAAACTTAAGCCTATAGGGAGCCACCCGGATCACATGTCTCTTGGTATGTTGGGTATAAAATACACTTGAACTTTTTCATTTTACATACACACTTATCACTTACACATCTCTATCTTACACACATTGTGATATCTACTTTATTTTCATGGTTATTAGTTGAATTTCGAAGTGTGATTGCTTGTAATATATATTCACAAGTAATTATCATAGTTCAAAAATAAAGTACTTGTCTCAATTGTATTGAAAAATCAACACTAAGCAGCAACATTGCATATTACGCTTGTTTATTTTATTATGTAGAGTAAATGATTACATAAATTAATACACAATGCAAGTAAAATTAACTTGAATGATAATTTCAAAGAAGACAAAGTTGAGAGTGAGCACATAAATGATGAAGTAATTTTATTTTTAGAAAAACCCTTAGATAGGGTACAATTTATAGAATTGTAATAGTAAAATCAAACCAAGATGGAATACAATAATTTTTTTTATGAATGTTAGAAAATCCAAAGAATGGACTCACAAGTAACAATGACACCCTATTTGGGACATTTATGAAATCATATGCAAACAAGGCCTTAGACTCAACTTGGGCATTTCAAACACTACACACAAGCTCTAGTAAAACAATATAGGTGAATAACCTTATGCCTCAAGATAAGTGAAAGGAATCTTAAGTAATAAATCCCACTAGAAAAATCGATGAGTAATATGTACAACTATGACTAATTAATTTTTAAACCTTTATAGTAAAGGAAATCATTAATATGGAATACCAATACCTTGAATCAAAAGATTCTCATCCAATAAAGCAATTCAAGAAAAAGCTACATGTTATCACAAACAACTATAAAATTTGTTGAATATAGAGTCAAATTGAATGAATTAAATTCATGAATTTTCTTAGCAAATCTGTGTGCTTTTTACTAAGTCATCGCTTTTGCAATGAAAAGCATCTACATAAGTACAATGCATATTATATCAATCCAACGAATTGAAAACTAGCATGGACTCACAAAGATACCATCCGAGGTTGTTCATTACCACTATTTGTTTAGTGATAATATTAATTACATTCGTTTGTTTTCTGAATAAGTGAAGAGGTTATACAGCCCAGAGAATTTCTTTTAAAGAAAATTGAAAACTCATACAGAGATGAATTAAATTATTTAAAGAAATAAATTAATTGTTACTTCTCATATAAACTGGCCGGTTTACTCTTCATTAGTTCCTCATCTCTTAAGACTCTAGGGGTCCTTTCTTAATGCTGACAGAGGTCTCCAGGAGATATCAAATGATTATAAAAAGTTATACTCAACTTACCAACAATCTGTTTTCAAGATTTTAATGATATTATATACTGTTTTTCTCATAAGCAAAGAGACTGTCCAAAGTAAAACTACTTTTCTGTAATAATTACATATTATAACAACATTTCCCAGACTCCATAAGTAAATTACCCTTTAATACAACTAATTATATTTACAAATATTAATAATAAATATATTATGATAAATTATAACAAACTATATAAAAATAATATTACAATACAATCAATAACAATCTGCATGAAATATAATCAATTTTGGACCTGGCAATTAGAAGTTGCTTCTTTCAAATGGATGTGGCTACTGCCCGTTGGAGTTGGGACTCTATGCAAAAAGTTTCAGTGAAATCCCCTGCCAATAACGTATTGCTAAATTAGTGACCTTTGCCATCTTTGTTTTCAACATTAAATCCTTGTTTGAGTCGTAGCTGTAACTGCTCCAACACTCCTCCAACCCACTTTAATTTGGGACACCCTGCAATATAAAGCTTCTTCAATGACATTACATGTTCCACACCAGAAAGCTCTTGTATCTCATGACATTTACGAACACGTAGTTCTTTGACCTTTGTGAGCTTCCCCAACCCTTGTATACTCTTTATCTCGTCACAGCCTACGATCCACAACTGCTTTAAAGATATCAAGGGTTCAAAACTCGGCAGGTCTTTCACTTTATCACATTGGATGATGTCGAGAAACTCAAGCTTTCCCAAACCAGTAAATCCGCTTATTTGCCTCAATTCTGAACAACACTGTAAAGTCAGAGTTTGAAGATTGGGGCAAATGCCCACCGGAAAGCCTACCTCCAATATTTTTGTCCCTGACATCCATAACTCCCGAAGACCAATCATGCAATTGTCATCGGTGGATGACAATTTATCCAATTGTATTTCCCCTGTTTCTCCTTCAACCCTCCTGAATGGAAGTTCCAGCAACGGACATTTATCTACACTTAAAATCTCCAGAGACTTCATCATAGCGAAATCTCGTGGTAAGTATTCTATCCCACATTTCCATAATTTCAACTTTTTCAACGGACTCGACGGTCCAAAGGAATCTGGCAGGCGTGTCAGTTTCCGTGAACCAGTGACTGACAAATCATCCAAGCTCTTGAGGTAACCGAGACAAGGTGGCAGCTCCTCCAACAAATCCTCTGTGAACAAATTCCCTCCTAATGTCATAACTCTCAAGTTGCAGAGTTCGTCCATACCTCCCGGCAATTCTTTTAAATCTGTTCCCTCAAATCGATGTGCTCGAGAGTGGTAAGCTTTCCGAAGGAATCAGGCAGCGACATCATTTTCTCACACCCTTTTAACTCCAAGTATCTCAAGGAGCGAAGGTAACAAAATTTTTCAGGCAAACTTTCCAGTGGGATGCCGTGGAAATGTGGACGAGAGATGATAATCTTTTCCAGATGCTCCAGCTGTCCTATGGACTTGGGAAAGGCTGAAAGAGGAGCGATAATATTTAGCTCACGCAGCTTCAGAGGGGCCTGCAATGTTCAAATTTCAGCCATCGGAAATTTTCGCTTACGGATGGAATTTGTAATGAGATTAAGAAAGATCAGTAAACATATAATGAGATTTGAAAGATCAATAAACATACCTGGGATTGACATTTCCACAATATCTCTAATTGCCCCCCTGCTATTTCTAAAACTTTCAAATTCTCCATCGGGATCCAGGAAGGCAGACAAGAGTACGGACACTTATACCATCGGAGCCATATGAGATTTGGTGACCGTGCCCTCCTCATTATGTTTTCTAAATAACCAGCTTCAATTGTAACAAGTTGCAAATTCAGAATACCACCACGGCCGAAATTATTGAATAGATGCCTCCAACAGTTCCCGAATACCTCATCACCCCATCTTCTGTACCATGACATTTCTGAACTCCTCGTGATGAGCGAATCGGAAAAACGATGTGCCCGATTAATCGTCTTGATTCCGTGGACTTCAGTTATTACCTGTTCATTGATCAAAATTAAAAATCACACAGATCTATTTTTATCTTGAATCTGTTCGTTTTAAAGCCAAAGACAAAGGTTTAACAGATTGAAGCACTTACAGATGATGATTGCTCCAACCAGTCATCAATGGTGTTGGTCGTGTAAGACCAAAGACGGAGAGGCATGGATACATCCTGCGCAATATTTCTTCCTAGATCTCTAATGTGATCATGCATTTTTATTATTTTTATCTTATTTCCATAATCCACTTCTAGTAGACACTTGTCTTCTAGATTTTGAAGTCCCATCACACCCCATAATTTTATAGCCAAATCTCTGTCTTCTCCTATGAAATAACAAGCAATATCTAAGAATAATCGTTGTTCCTCCTCATGGAGTTTGTCATAACTGATTCTAAGCCTTTGCTGTATTTCCACAGGTAATGTCTTGTGAAGTTGATCCAATAGCTCCTCCCAGTACCTTCTGTCATTTCTTCCGCAAACAAGCGCTCCGAATACCTTCAACGATAATGGCAAGCCATCGCACGCCTTTACAAACAGATCTACCAGATCTTCAAATTCTGGTGGTGGGAGTGAGTGATAAAAGGCATATGAGCAGAATGTTGGAAACTGGTAATTTCCCCTCTGCGCGGGAGGCCAGCAGCAATGGCGCGCGGTCAGCAGTCAACGGAGACAGAAAACCACCCAGTGGCAAATCGAAACCGGCAGGATCATATCGCACCACCCTTCAGCGTAAAGCAGTTTCCGTGCAACGAGCTCCGATGCAATCTGGAGCTGACAACTGTCCAACAGTGATGCACGCATGACGTAAACCTCAGGGCTCCATCGGAAGGTAACCGGCTGTCAATTCAACCTGTCCGATATCCGTCTGATCATGAGGCTTCTCTCTCCGCCGTTCGATCTCCTGGAAGCTGTCCGCCGGTTAAAGTCCTCATGGTACGCGTACGGGGCCTGTTAAAACTTAATGAGATGTGGACCATACGTTGCCGCCGATACCTTATGTTTAATTTATGTCATATGTTTTTGGTAAAAACCTTTAATATTTCCTGCGGCAAGTTAATAGGAGTATGGGAGATATATACGGTAAGTTTTTTTTATATATGTTTTAAAAAAAACAAACGTTGACCCTTTTTGTTATGTAAAAAAAAGTTATGTAAAAAAAAGGCATGGGGATTGTATTAAAAAATATATGCGTGTTATGTAATTGCATTAAAAAAAAGAGCGACCCATGCAGTGAAAAAGAGGAGAGGGGTTTGTAATGTGATATTGTATTATCGCACGGGGAGAACAAAAAAAACAATGTGGGGCTTGGAGCAGCCAATAGAAAACACACAAGGATTGGAGTGTTCGTGGGTTTTGAATGGCATATGGTAAAAGAATCAGGGTCCGCAGCACCAGTAAATAAAGCAATGCAATCGCATGAAAATAGAGTCTCCTGCAGTGTGAAAAAAAAGAGCAGGGGAAGTGAGCACAGCAGTGCGGGTAATCTTAATTTGTAATGTGAATATTGCATTGCACACGAGGAGAAGAGTGTGTGGGCTCGGAGCAGCCATTAAAAAGAAACCAGGAGATTGTCATGTAAAAGCATGAGGTGAAAGTAAAAACAGGGTCAGCAGCACCTGTAAAAACCAACGAAGAAAAACCAGAGGAACGCACAGAAGTGCATGAGTGAATATTTTTGGGTTATAATGTAATGTCATTTTTGGAATGAAATGCAGCAGGGTAAAAACCATTTTGTCTTGGTAATGTAAGAAGAAAAGGAATGCACAGCAGTGCAGGAGGAGAAGAAGAAGTGAATGAAGAAAACCAGGGATAGTTTGGTTTCAAAACCATGAATTGTTTCACACAGCAGTGAAAAGGTAAATGTGTAAATCCCTGTAAGTTTTGTTTTCACACAGCAGTGAATGTAAATGAAATATTTACACACAGTGGTGTAAAATTTCATAGGAGGCAGAGTAATTTATTTTGTAATGTTTTGGTGAATCCCTCTGAGTGAAAGAGGATGAATATGTCTCTGTAAATTCTCAGGTGAAAACAGAGTTTTGGTTTAATGTTGTTTTTGGTAAATCCCTCACAGCAAAGAGGATGAATGTATATCAGTGATTTTATTTTAATGAATAGAGATCTTTTATGGTGATGAAATACTCTGTTCTCAGCTATTTTTTTAAAAAAGGGTCCTCTGTGCAAAAGATCCTGGAGCAAAGGAAACAGAGCATTGGCT
>APFE031287553.1:140555-156532 GCA_000404065.3 Pinus taeda | reverse complement strand
GTGATGATTGATGCTATGTGATTCATTCTCCACATTTCACTAGTATCAATCCCACTTCTTCACCCCTGTGAGCATCACCCGATGCAATGAGTGCTAAGTGAACTATTCAAAAATCATGAGAAATTAGTCAGTTACGACTACCTCTCATGGAAATGGTCATACGTTTGAATGACTTACTTAACGCAGTTGAATCCCAAAATGATATCTAATATAATGCACTGCGTAATCCCTCATACTTAAATTCAAAAAGAGTCAAGGGATCTCTACTTGAATGGTTCATGAGGCACAATACTTGCTAAGGTTTTGCAAATGGGGTAGCAAGCTAAGTGGGCTTGATTGTGGGGAAAAACTCCACAGTTAAGCGCACTTGAGCCAGAGGAGTTCTGGGATGGGTGACCTCCTGGGAAGTCCTGGTTACTGGGTGCAAGCCCCGGAAGTGATGATTGATGCTATGTGATTCGTTCTCCACTTTTCACTAGTTTCAATCCCACTTCTTCACCCCTGTGAGCATCACCCGATGCAATGAGTGCTAAGTGAACTATTCAAAAATCATGAGAAATTAGTCAGTTACGACTACCTCTCATGGAAATTGTCATACGTTTGAATGACTTACTTAACGCAGTTGAATCCAAAAAAATGATATCTAATATAATGCACTGCGTAATCCCCCATACTTAAGTGAACCAAGACATTTTGATGCAAACCCAAGGTCTTTACTAATTGTCATGGTACATTTCTACACAGTGGGAATAAATGATCTAAAGTCGATCATGTGAGAAATCATTTGATTACCGATCATTAATGTATACTATTAACAAACACGAGGCTACTCACCATTAATGATGATGAGAGTCAAGGTACCTCGTATAATCTAACAAGTGCAAATAGATGAGTTGTAGTCAAACACTTGGAAGAATCTACCAATCAGGAGAAAATGATGTGTTAACAAACACGAGGCTACTCACCAATAATGATGATGAGAGTCAAGGTACCTCGTATAATCTAACAAGTGCAAATAGATGAGTTGTAGTCAAACACTTGGAAGAATCTACCAATCAGGAGAAAATGATGTTTTCCCACTGTCGATAGCGAAGAAATCTGCCACTAATGACTTCAAACCCTAAGGTATTGTGAAATGGACTCTAGATCTCTTTCCCATAGCAATGGACTAAAGTTAATGGGATAAAATCCGCTAGAAGGAAGGCATTAAGGCATCCTTCGTCAATCTAGTGCGAGAGTAACCTGTAGGCCAATAATGTGGACGGAATTAGATGAAGAAAGATGTAGTAACCCAACTGAATCACGTTTCCGGCACACACAAGATGTGGCTAGCACACGATAGAAACCCTCTTAACCAACCAATAATGAAAGCTAACACGGAGGTGAGGAATCCACTAATAGGTTAAAATGGAAGCCAAGGCACTACACAAATCCCACTATTGGATAATGAAAGCTGATGTCGAACACAAGGGAAACCACTTAGTCAGAGACCCATGGTACTGATTGATGCTCAGCACAAGGTGACCTATCAATAATGAAAATAGGGCTAGGGTACGGCTTTAGATATTTCCTCGGAGCAATTTTTCGTAGTCGATAAGAGCAAGACCTACCAGCAAGAAGTCAATGGAGACCTTCTCAATCTGGCACGAGCAAAGGACCAATATAGCTGATGCAATAATGAACATGACACTGACAACTAGGGATGGTTGAATGAAAAATAGATCAAGAGACACTGCAGAGAGGCCAACTCAGGTTTACTTCCCTTGAAAAAAATCATGACTCAACTTTGACTACATGGGATCATATGATAACTTTGTATAAGTTCGTCATGCAGGAGGCATAAGCAAACTCTCCATATGATTCGAAGAGGTAACCAATCAGAGGAGTATTGATTCAATAACAATGTTAAGGCTCTCCTAAGTCAAACTAAAGCCCATCCCAATGGAGGAAAGACTTACCTTTGGGTTCTTGTTCAAGGGAAACACCATTGAATCTAGCCGCCTTCAAATATGGAAATAATGTCCTGTTCCCGCTTTTTTGGAATATATAATTTTTTTGTCTTTTTCTTTTATAGGAAGCTTGAAAGAGAATAAAATAATGCTATAGTACAGTGGAAAGAAAGAGTGTCAAAAAATAGATGTTCTAGTTCCTCATAGGGGAACAATCCTATATTCTCAATGCAAATTTACGAAACTGGCCAAGCACACTCAAAGGAATGCTCTTTCCTTGGGTAAAAGGGTGCATCAAGTCGTAGAGGCTAAGTGATTGCAATGTTGATGTTGTAGAAGACATTGTCGAAAAGTGGCTTAAACATGAGTCCAAGTGAAGTGGGATCAAGGCCAAAAGGTGCAAATAGTCAATATGCAATGATGCAGTACAACTCAACAAAAAGAAGCCTATAGGGTATAAGGCCATAAAATAGCACAAAAAGATGAGAATGAGTCTTCAACACATAATTCATGTTGGGGCTAAAGAGGACTCCTGAGCCTACTCAATATATCAGCATGGGCAACAAATGCCAAGAAGGACCTAACTAAGATGCCCATGTAAAGGTTGGCTCTACCATTGTGTCATGATTTTAAAGTCAGAAACTGAAAATGGTTTCTGAACCAGGACACGATGGGCTCAACCCTATGGAAAACATATCACAGTATGGAGGCTAGTATGAAAAATACAACAGAAAGTGGTATTCCATAACCTATATGCTAGTAAGAAAATGATGCCTGCCATGACGGGTCTACGGTCATGGGACCAAAACACTTTCTCGAAGAAGTCTCCAAAATTTCCTATAAAGACAACCCATTCCTGACACTGCAAACCAAATGGTTAAAAATTCCATAAGATAAAAATCAACTTTTGAAAAAATAATTTTCATTTTACAACCAATATAAGGACTTTTGGACTCACATTTTTATCATTTGTGTTTTGAGCAAGGAGCTGTGGAGACAAACTCAAACAAATTTCATTCATCCAATTCAACTATTCAATCACTCCAAAACTTCCAAGCAACCTGTTTATCATGCTTTTAATCATTTGTGATATTTTTTAGATGTTTTTTTTCAAATTTTGACCG
The DNA here is from genome assembly GCA_000404065.3 of Pinus taeda. Lineage (NCBI taxonomy): Eukaryota > Viridiplantae > Streptophyta > Pinopsida > Pinales > Pinaceae > Pinus > Pinus taeda. The sequence continues at coordinate 153,459 of APFE031287553.1, read as the reverse complement.
TAGGAAAACATGTTAAAATTTTCAACTCTTCGTACATGTGGGTTGAATACAAGTAACCCGCATATATGACAGCCCTACACGTGACTGCGTACAAAGGAAACCTACGTGTGTGTGAGTAAAAATTTTAAAACATAAATCTAATGATTTGATACATCTTTTTTGGGCAGGATGACAATAACCTAGAGAGAAAGGTGGCATAGTGCCATTCATAACCAAGTAATGGAGGATCAAAATGCTTTGGATGATTTGAGAGACTATGGCCTACTAAAATTATTTAAAATGCCAAATATGAATGAAAACACATGATTGTTTGAGTTGTTGATAGATTACTAGAGTGTAGAGGATGATGCATTGATGATTGATCAGATGCCCCTTGTAACAGCCCTTGTGAAATTTCCATGTAAAAATATATAAATACCATGGATGATGGAACACATATTCTAAGTTAAATGGTGGGAAAGACATCCTAGGGGGTGTTCATTTGGTTGTTTATGGCTAAGGAAATTGGCAAAGGAAATGGCTAAGGAATTAAAGAGGCAAATAGGTATTTTGGCACATATATTTATGAAAATAATGGAAATTAGGAGAAAAGGAAGGTCAAAGGTCACAGGTTGTAGGCGAGGAGGAAAATGAAGGAAAATAATGGAAATTAGGATAAAAAGGAGGTGAAACATCATAGATTTCATGTGAGGAAGAAAATGAAGGAAACTAATGGAAAATGAAGAAAATAGAGGCCTCATTAGTAAAAAGGCTTCTGAGGATTAGTGGGCAAGACTTGGTCAATTTAGTTTTGGAGCTCTCTCATTCTTCTCTCTCTCTCTCATACTCTTGGTTACTTAGAGGTTTTTTTTTTGGAGCACTTTGGCATTGGAGCAAGAAAGTCAAAGAAGGCAAGAAGAAGAAAAGATCAAGCAGGAAAAGGCATGATCAAGCAACCACAATAGGCTTCATTGTAGGTATCAACTTGCATGTGTATTTTCCTTGCAAGATTTCGCGTGCATGGGATTGCATGTGTATTTTCCTTGCTAGATTTAGCATGCATGGGATTTAATGTGTTTATTTTTCTACCATGGCATGGGTTTTTCCAGGTGTGACAGTATTTTCAGCCTAGCCTTACCATTTCCTGATAGCTTTGATGAGATGGGTTCTCTCATGTGTTTTGTGGGGGATCCGGATTGGATTTGAAGCTAAGTGCGGTTGATCTCTGAATTGAAAAACACATGGTGGTAGTAGTCCCTAAGCTATACTAAAGATGCACGAAGCCACTAGCCAAGTAACCCCTGAACCAGACTATGGGTTGCGGTAAAGCCAGATTCCGTGCCTCGGTGGGCCTAGGAATCCTTACTGGTGAATGGCGGGATATATGGTAAAGCCAAGAGGTGGATTTTCTCTCCGTTGGGCCTAGTGATTCCGGGATGGAATGCATGGTAAATCCTAGAGAGTATGTCTCGGTATAGGGCCTAGTGATCCCTGGATCAAACTATGGATGCATGGTAAAGCCTGAGAGACTAGGAGGCACTTAAATTCTTCATGGTGTAAGAGGAGAACTCCGGTGGAATCCACATTGATTAGTGTCTTCTGATGTGTCCTATGAGTCCTACATTCATGCTTGGAATATGGCACGGGGGTGATTGGCTGAAGAGAGACTTGGCTCGGCCAATCTATGGTCAGGTGGAACGTCGTAGTCCCATCACCAGTTTGTTCATTGCATTTATTAATGAAAAAATCATTCTCTTGATTTTCATGTGAAAATGTAATGATATATATGTGGATTTTGATGGCGGATATGTTTATTGTATTTTTGTTCCTATTATGTTGTTTATACGCAAATTTACCTCGGAGGGTGCTACAAGTGGTATTAGAGCATGGTTCAAACACTTAGACTAGATGGGCTCTATCATAGGTAAAATGAAGAACAAAGGTTAAATTTTAGAACTTTCTGTCATATATGTTATAAAATTTCTTCTGGCGAATATTAGAAGATGACCTTCCTGAATGCACCTTTAAACAGGTCACATTGGAATTTTTGCAATAACTATTCTTATGTAGGTTTTCAGAAGCTGAAAATTTGTCCACATTGGGGATACATACCACTAATTACGTGGTAGAAATGTTAGATATTGGATCACAATATTTTAGGAGATATGAGTAGAGGGAGTTGAGCCTTCTCAATGTTCCTAAAATCACACCTCAAACAGGTGATGCTGTCATTTTCGTTATAACTTCCCTTCTGGGCACTCGCAGGAGCTCAAATTTTTTTCAAAATGAGGGGAAATCCTATTGATATTGTGATAAAAATTTCAGATATTCATTCGCTATATTTTAGGAGATATGACAGTGTAAATTGAGCTTTCTGGATACTCTTGGAATTGTGCACCAAATAGGATTGTGTGGGTATTTTTGTTATAACTTTTCATCTATGAAATATTAGAAGTTGAAACTTGAACCATGGTCAGGGAAAATACCACTGATCATATGATTCAATTTCCATAACTTGTAATACTATAGTTTAGGATATATGCATTGAATCATTCGCTATATTAGTTTGCACGCAAAGTGTTTGATGAAATGCTTAAATGGTTCAACGATTAATTGCATACAAAGTGTTTGATAAAATGCCCCAATGAGTATGTTGTTTGTGGTTGGGGATAGCAGTGATGTGTAATAGTATTGCTGTAGTGATATACGCTTACTTTTATGCAAATAGTTTGCTATATTAGTTCGCACGTAAAGTGTTTGAAGAAATGCTTACATGAAAATGTAATAGTATAGTAGTTGTTTGAAGAAAAATGTAAAAGTATGGTAATTCTTTGAAGAAAATGTTATTTTTTAAATGCAATAGTATTGTAGTATGATAATATGGATGTATCTAATCTATGCCTATTTGCATGAAAATAATTTGAAGAGTTGCACGGAGGGAATTTGAAAGGTTGCATGCAAGGAATTTGGAACGTTGCATGTAGGGAAATGGAAAAGTTGCATGTTTTTAGTTGTTATGTTATAAGTGGAATAAGTGCAATGTTTTTGACTTACTATGATACAAATGTATGAGAAATAAAAATAAATTCCTATTCAAGTGTGGTTAAATTTAGTAGATTTTTGGAGATTCCATTTCCATAATTGGACATTGGAGATGAGGCCATTATAGTAGCTTCCTCCTTCTACCTTAGTGTGGACCATGGATAGTAAGGGGGTATGCTTATAGGTTGTTATATTGGTGAATGTTGATTTCAAATTAATAGACACGATGTCTTCATTTTTAGAACATGTGACTGACTATGTATGGATTATATGTCGCTCACATGTTGATTTCATGATACCTACTTACACCCTTGTATGTTAGGTTACATTTTTGAATATTTTGACTACATGTATCAGTATTGTAGGTTGATTACAATAATTGATCGCTTATGTTTGACTACATTTGTTTATGCATAGGTGTAGTTTATTTGGCATTGCTTATGCATATTATTGGTTGCATGTGGCAATGTGTACAATGGAGTAATGGTTGTTGTTATGTATGTATGGTCTTGGTTATGATTATGCATGTATAGTAGGTCAAACATGCCTTGTGAAGTCGTTGCATGTAATTTAGGTCATCATGGTGATATTGGTTGTTATGATGCTATTGAGCTGGATGAGATAAAGCAAGAGATGCAGATCATCAAAGTGAAGTTGCAACATTGGACCTCGAGGCAAGGACATATCATCATATTGGTATTGCATTTAGGCATGTAAGTTTGTAAGTTAAGGATTATTATATGCATTAGGTTTATGTACATGTCTTTTGATTTTATGGTTACATTCATGATAGTTGTTGGTTGATTAGTGTAGTTATATGCACATGTGTCAAATAATCAAGAATGATATTAACGTGTAGTTGTATGCATTGCTATTATTGTTTTATATTAGATAACTTGATGATTATGCTATATGTTGTTGATGAGTATGTTATAGGTTAACTTGTTGATTTTTATATGATAGTTAACTTGACGATTCGGTTTTATGTTGTTGATGAGCATGATATAGATCTTATTGTTGTTATATGATATTAACTTGATGATTAGAGTTATTTCATTGAGATCTTTATGTCGTAATTTGGATTGGTCATATGTGTGATGGTTATGTTCATTTCCTTGAAGATCTTGATGTCATATGTATTGTGCTAACCTGGTTTGACCTATGCAAATGGTTATGGTTGCAATATTCAGGCATGAACTGTGATATTTGTGAGATGGTGTCATACTAATCTAGATTGACTTTTCATATGTGTGAATGATAATTGTGTATGAGTTTATGATGTGAACATGTTAGTTAGATATTGTTATGGATATCATGATCTTATGAGTTCTTGAGTTGACATGTTGTAAAGTTATATCTCGCTAACTAGATTGATTATGCAAAAAAGATAGCCTCCCCTAAGGTACACTAAGGTATGATTTTGCTTATGTATTATATTTGGTGTTTCATAGTTGGTTATTTCGTTTATTTGATATTTGAGTGTTGGTTCCTATTATGTCATCTAATTGATTTATTTAACATGATATGTTTGAAAGTTGGTATGAATGTTTGATGAATTGCACAAAATGAGTATGTGTTCAAATGATCTTGTTTTAAGATGATTGTACTAAAATATATATGTTGAGACAATTGATATGTACTTGAGTATAGTAGGTGATAGTTGTAGTATTATGAGTGATGACTATGAGATGACTATAGATTATGACATGATTGTTTGCAAAATTTGATTTCAAATCAATAAATATGATTGACTTGATATTAAGAACATGTGTTTGACATGTGTGAGCATGATGGAGGGAGTTGCATGGCAAGAGAGGTTGCCGTGAAATTTGGAAGAAGGCTCGAGTTGAGCTTTCTTTGGGAACCATGGGAATTGAGTCACGGTGTTTGTTGTTAGTCTTGTGCTTTTGGTCTTTTATGAATTGTTGAGCTTGATTTGTGGCTTTGTTTATGTCTAGTGTATGGCCATACCACTTTGTTTGTAGAGTCATGTTGTTATTGGTTTTTATTGTTTTCTTCTTGTTTTTTTTTCTTATCTTTCCTTTTATGTTTTGAGTCTTGGGAACTGGTTGGCAAAGAGGAAATTTGATGGAAACTGGGAGAGAGGTGTGGTACCCAACCGATGATATAAGACCCAAATGAAGCTTTGTGCATGAGTAAGTGCAACGAAAGATAATACTATGACAATCGTTTGTACTAGTTTGGTTCATTGTGGTAAATGGACAATAACAGTGCAGACACAAGAAAGGTAACCAGAAAAGGTAAAGTAAATGGATCAGAGGTGTCATATGCTTTGTCTATGTTGGGAACTATTTCTCTCAATGCATGTGCATAAATAAGGAAGTTCTCTTAACCTAGAGCTTATGTTATCTGGTAATTATTTTATGATCATAATTATGTTGAAGTTTATATATGTATACATGTATGAATGCATGTCGTTGTCTGGCGGGATAATGATTGTTTTATGCTAATGTTAATATATGTATGTATCTATCAATGTATCTATGTTACTAAATGACACGGTTGTCACGGATCATTCTTGTGGAGGAATTATTGCTTATGCAAGAGAACGACGTGAAGAGGTTCCTAGCCTTACAAGGAATCAATTGGGAAGAGTAGTCACGACAAATATATGAGGTCAGTATCATGTGGATATGATTTGGTATTGTATACTTGTATTATGCCTATGTTTATGTTATGAAAGGTAATGTTTAAGTATACATCAGCAAAGTGAAAGTAGTGTGGTCTGTGGCATGCTAGGGTGAGCATGGAAGCAAGGTTTCTTGGTAAGAACAATGCGGTTTTGGATGTGCAGTATTATTGTTGTGCATATGTTGTATATGTTGTATATGTTGCATCTATGATGTGTGCACTTGTGGTGGTGCGTATATATAGCATGTGTACTTGTTATTTATGCAATGTTATGCATAGGATGGTATGAATAAAGTTGTGTGAATATTTCATATGGGGTGTTGTATACATATTGTATTGTCTTCATGATGTATAGGCAGTGTGTGTGCATATGGTGCTCTATGCATGTTGGATATGCAATGTTGTGTACGGACGATGCTATGTACGTGTTGGATATGCAGTGCTATGTACATGTGGTGTTGCATGCATGTTGTACATATGGTGCTATGTACATATGTTGTTGTGTGCATGATTGTACAAGTGTTGCTATGAGCATGTGATGTCGTGTACATGTTGTACATAAGGTTTTATGAGCATGAGGTGTTGTGTACATGTTGTGCATGTGATGCTATGTACATATGGTTTTGCGTACACATCATGCGTGTGGTACTGTGTACATGTTGTATTTGGAGCCGTGTACATGTGATTTTATGCACACATTGTGTAGGTGGTGCAGTGTATAGGTGGTACTATGTACATGTTGTACATATGTTATTGGTGCACATGTGGTATTGTGTGCATGTCATACATGTTGTGTTGAGGGAATGTGGTATTATGCATGTGCATCATGTAGTCATGGTATTGCAGCATGTGTACTCGTTGTGTGGTACTCTGTGTAGATACATGAATTCGGTGGTATTTCACATCAAGTATAGATGGATGCACATTGGGATTGTGCCCTAGAACAATGAGCCGATAACTGTTCGCTAAGAGGAAAAGTGGCATGAGATTATAGTGCTAGACATTGGATGGAGATTTGACTTTGCAATGTATTATGGACTTCCTTGGAAGGAGGTGGATCCTGGTATTACTTTGAGGGTGGAGGTGTAAGCCTCTACATTCGCTTGTCGCAGATGCAAGCATCATGTTATTTTATTTGTTGGTTGAGAAAATGTGCATATGTGAGTGTGTCTATATGTGGTTATTGTAAATATCGTAATGAGTTATGTTATAAATCTCTAGTATGTAGTATGGGTTTTATATGGTCATGTTGTCATGATGTTGTTTTTTTTTTTGAGCGGGTCATTCATTATAAATACTGCAACGAGCTGTGTTATAAAGCTCCATGGGTAGTATGTTTTGTTTCAAAGGTCTTTTGGTTATAGGTGTCATTGAACACTGAGGATGGTGTTCCCCCAAGGGGGAGGGTTCTGTGACAACACTTATCAAATTTCCATGTAAAAATATATAAATACCACAGATGATGGGACACATATTCCAAGCTGCATGGTTGTCAAGACATCCTAGGTGGTGTTCAGTTGGTTGTTTATGGCTAAGGAAATTGGCAAAGGAAATGGCTAAGGCATTAAAGAGGCAAAGAGGTATTTTGGCACATTTATGTATGAAAATAATGGAAATTAGAAGAAAAGGAAGGTAAAAGGTCATAGGATGCATGTGAGGAGGAAAATGAAGGAAAATAATGGAAATTAGGAGAAACAAGAGGTGAAAGGTCATAGGTTGCATGTGAGGAAGAAAATGAAGGAAACTAACAGAAAGTGAAGAAAATAGAGGCCTCATTAATGAAAAGGCTTCTAAGGATCAATGGGCAAGACTTGGTCAATTTAGTTTTCGATCTCTCTCATTATTCTCTCTCTCTCTCTCTCATACTCTTGGTTACTTAAAGTTTTTTTTTGGAGCACTTTGGCATTGGAGGAAGAAAGGCAAAGAAGGTAAGAGGAAGCAAAGATCAAGTAGGGAAAGGCAGGATCAGGCGGCTACAACAAGCTTCATTACAGGTATCAACTTGGATGTGAATTTTCCTTGCTAGATTTGACATGCATGGGATTGGATGTGTATTTTCCTTGCTAGATCTGGCATGCATGGGATTGCATGTGTTTTGTTTTCTACCATGGCATGGGTTCTTCTAGGCGTGACAATATTTTCTACCTAGCCTTGCCATTTCTTGATAGCTTTGATGAGATGGGTTCTCTCATGCATTTTGTGGGGGATGGCCAAATTGGATTCAAAGCTAAGTGGGGTGGACCTTTGAATTGACAAATGCATGGTGGTAGTGGTCCCTGAACTAGACTACAAATGCATGAAGCCACTGGCCTAGTAACCCATGAACCAGACTGTGGTTTGTGGTAAAGCTAGATTGTGTACCTCGGTGGGCCTAGGAATCCTTCCTGGTGAATGGCAGGATATACGGTAAAGCCAGGAGGTGGATTTTCTCTCCGTTGGGCCTAGTGATTCTGGGATGGAATGCATGGTAAAGACTGGAGAGTATGTCTCGATGTAGGGCCTAGTGATCCCTGGATCAAACTATAGATGCATGGTAAAGCTTGAGAGACTAGGAGGTACTCAAATTCCTCACAGTGTAGGGAGAGAACTTCAGTGGTATCCACATTGATTAGTTTTTTGTTATGTGTTCTATGAGTCCTATGTTCATGCTTGGAATATGGCATGGGGGTGATTTTCTGAAGAGAGACTTGGCTCAGCCAATCTATGATTAAATGGAGCATGGTAGTCCCATCACTGGTTGGTTCATTACATTTAGTAATGAAAAATTCATTCCATTGATTTTCATGTGAAAATGTATTGATATATATATATATATATACATATGGATTTTGATGGTTGATATGCTTATTGTATTTATGTTCCTATTATGTTGTTTATATGCGCATTTACCTTGGAGGGTGTTACACCCCTAAGGATCAAGATCAAAGATATTTACTTCATTACCAGTCTTTCTCGAAGGGGAGAGATAGTGCATTCTATCGGCAGGACAAGAGGTAGTCTCAATGTTAAAGACTATGTCCACATATACTGTCCTGATCATCTTGAAAAGATTGGAAGTTAGATTCCAATCAAGCACATAAAGAGCTTATCCTTGAAGATCCTACTATTTACCATTGCCAGGGTAAACAGTTCTACTACCTTACATCAGGCCTCATGAGCATCTGTGAGCCTAGCAGTGGAATGCCTCACTATTGTGTTTGATTGGTGCACACCTCTACCAACCAACATGATGAACCAACTCACTTCCATTCAAAAGGGTTAGACAAAGAATTTTGGGTATGACAAAATCTTATGCTAGTTCTTCTTTAGGAAAATACTTGGGCTTCAACCCAAGGTTCTATTGACCATCAATAGCCCAATGGATCCGCAAATGGGCAGATGGGCTAACCTGATGAAACACTTATAGCTTGGTGATGTCCCTGGGATGACTTTTGATGATGAGTTTTTCGTGTGGTGGGATCAATAGGTCATCGCAGTCGATGAATACCCCTACGCTAGAATGGATTCTTGAGGAGATCCAGATTTAGTATTACCACCACATGCAACATGGGGTGCCATATGTAACAATTTTTTTTAGTTTTTTGAATTTCTTAAGATGTTTTGGATTTTTAATATAAATGAACTTAAAGATATTTTTTTTATGAGACAAGAAACTTAAAAAATATATGATCATGCTTCAGATGTGGGGCTAGTGAGACCTGACCGATTTCCCCCACATAGGTTTCATGGAAGAGATTTTGAAGGGGCTACAACTAAGAGGGAGAGATTTCTCCATGTAGTTTAGAGAAACTTGGTGAGACTGACTCACCAAGTACCCATGAGAGAGATAGAGGAATTACCTGAGGAGATGCAACATGACATGGTAGGAGTACCATGGGACTGGGTGCGACACTTCTGGCATGTGGCCAATGCTTTTGTTGATTTTCTAGCTTCTCATCCTGAGACAGCTAGATAGATGATCATATCTTTTTATGATTAGACATTATGATGGGAATAAGCCTAAATTTTGTAGGGCATTTTGTCCCAATTTTTGTATATTATTTTGGACACAAACAATATATCTATATACATGTGATTTTATATTGATCATATATACAGATGATACTTCGCTTATTTTTTATGTTTTTCAGTTTGATGAATGATTTATATGCAAGTCCAATGCTTGATTAGTAATAGAATCAGCTAAGGATATTTCTAACGTGGAATGTGAACATATGTGATATAAATAAATGATCGTTGAAATAATCATACTCTCAGAAATTGACAATACAAATAAGGATCTTGTACTTGATAAATGTTACTCAGCTGAGATACCACCAGTTGCGAGTCTAAATAAACCACCAATGAATCAATATCAAAAGATATCGCTTCAGATAGAAAATTAATAACAATAGTATATTCGATAATATTATTCTAAGCAGGATTGAAATATACTCCTCTCGAAACCATCAACTGGCCAGATGGATAATAAATCACCCAAGCTATGGAAGCAAGGTTCTAGGTATGCCTAGTCACACAATCGGTGAATCCCAAATATATTGAATCATCCATCTATACCTGCCAAAGCAGATCGAAAATATCAACATCACTAAAAATGATATATAGATGTGTACAAACATACAATATATACAAACAAGTGCTCAGCTAAAGCCTAAGCAAAGTACTTCTTAAGGTAGAGCCCATTTTTAGGCTCTGCCAACTTGTTTCCTTCAATGCCAATTAATTCATAAGCTCCCTTTTTCAAAACTCGCTTAACTATAAAGGGACTGTACCACATAGACTTAAACTTGCCTGATCCCAAGGTGTCTTTGTCTTGATCATATACTAGGACAAGGTCACCTTCAGAAAAAATTCTAGGACAAACAACTTTATCATATTGAGTTTTTACCCTCTTTTTATTGCTTCATTTATTGTGGCAGCATCTCGACGCTACTCATCAAGATGCTCCAAAAAAATGAGGTGCTCCTCGACACTAGAAGTCTCTAGAAGAAGTTAAATAGGTAGTTTAAGGGAAGGAATTCCATATTCAATATGAAAGATACATTCCAACCCATAAACCAGTTCAAAAGGAGTAAATCCACTAGGAGTCTTAACTGATGTTCGGTATGCCCAAAGTGTCGGATATAACATGATGTGCTAATTAGATCTAGATTTCTTAATCATCCTTTACAGGATTATTTTAAGGAATTTTTTCACGGCTTCAACCTACCCATTCGCCTGAGGATAATACGAAGATAAATGGTCATGCTGGAAACCCAACTTGAGAACCAATTCAGACATCAATTGATTTTGGAAATGGCTGCCATGATCAGTGACAATCTCTTTAGGGATACCAAACTGGGAAATAACTTGATTGAAGAGAAACAAGGCCATTGTTTCACTGTCATTCTTAAAAGTAGGCATGGCCTCAATCCACTTTGTAAAGTAGTCTACGACCCTTATGATATACTTGTTATTTCCTTCCGAAGGTGGATTACAGGTAGTAAAATCAATGCCCCACTTCGTGAAAGGACCAATGGTGGTAACAAGGAAAAGCATAGCTGGATGTGCACCCATTTTCTGAGTATAGACTTGATGAGGATGGTATCTTTTGACTGCTATATAATCTTTGAAGATTAAAGGCTAAAAGTGTTAGAAAAATATATATTACAGAGCAATGGAACACTGTTGGGTCCCTATAATACTAGTGATTACCCCATTACTATAGTAGTTGTACCCCTTATTAATATTGTTGTGCCCCTATTGCCCCCATATTATTATTACTGTGCCCCATAGAATCCCTCTATTGTTATTTTTGTGGCTTTATATTATTATTGTTAGATCGGCTGGGTTATATTGTGACTCCTTAGACTCCTATATATAGAAAGGAGGTTTTTTCATTTGTATCATCCAATATTTGTTCATTTATGTACTGTAAAGGAGGTTTCCCCCTCGAAGAGGCTGAATTCTAAGGCGTTGATCTATTTTTTCTATCTTTTCTTGAGCTGGTTTCATAGCATTTGGTATCAGAGCCAAGTTCTAGGGTTTTGCTGCTCCAAATAGGCCATCGTGGAATTTTCGCTATAACGTTTTTTTATGTGATGTTTCAGTAGTCAGAAAAAAAAAAACCCATTTGACAAGAAATCACGCTATAGCTCGAGTCCAAATTTAAGATCTTTTCATGCTAAATTTGCAGAGATATGATCTGAGGAAGTTGGTCTTTTTGCAGACTCCTGAATTACATTCCAAACAGGTGACCTGGGGAAAATCGTCATAACATTCTCTCTGAGAATCGGATTGAAATTCAACAAAAAGGTATAGAAAGAGGATGGACTTTAGTTTCTTCTAGATATTTGTCAGAGCCAGAGGTCCAAATAGTGACACGTGGCACTTCATACAAGTTTGCTCTTCTGAAAAGGTCTATAATCAGGTCACAATGGGAGATTTGGCATAACTCTTCATTGGTGAATCCAATTGGGGTCAGACTGGTGGCATTGGAAAGAGGACACAGAGGGTTAGCACAGATCACAATTTCAGAATTGGATGTTCTGAAAGTATAGAGATACATCAGATGCAATATCGAGCTCCTACAAAGAAGAAAAAAGGGTGTGTAGATTTTTTTAAATTTTTTCTTAAGATTGGTTTGAAAATTTATTTTGAAGGAATTCAAAGGGCTAGTAGAGTTATTATCGGTAACTGATGCCCCGAGGAAAGAAAATGCAAACATCTAGTAAGGAACCTGAAAGCTCTAGCATGACTCATGAAGAAGAGGAAGAAATGCTACATGATATATCAAAATTACAAGACCAAGTGCAAAAAATGTCAGCCTCACAAAATCTAACAGAAGCTAAGATAAATGGCATGGAATCTAAGATAAAGGGCGTGGAAGCTAAGATGGATGATTGGAAGACAGATTTGAAGACAGACATGGACTATTTGAAGACAAATTTGAAGACAGACATGGACGAATTGAAGATAAACATGAATAAGTTGCTACAAGCAATGGTCATTAAGGGTGAAAGGGTAGTAAAGGAAACTCATGATGAGAAAAAAAGAAATGTTAATCATGATTCCATAGACTCTAATGTGGGATGAAAGACCCATCATATTCCAAAAATCAATATGAGGAAGTTTGATGGCAAGGATCCCACAACATGGATATTACAGATGGAGTAATTTTTCGATCTCAATAATGTGCAAAACACACAAAAGGTATGTATGGAAACTTTATATTTGGAACCAAATCAGTTTG
>APFE031287553.1:116284-140324 GCA_000404065.3 Pinus taeda | reverse complement strand
GGAAGTTGAATTAAGGGGTATTGTAGGGAAACCAGGAAAGATAATCAGCTCTAACAGTATGACAAAGCTTCTAAAAAAGGAACAAAGAGGTGTAATTGCACAATTATGTTCGCTAGATGTTTCCACACTGGAATCATCTATTTCTCCAGATCTCCAAAAAGTCTTGGATAATCATTCCAAGGTATTTGAGACTCCTAAAAGTCTCCCACCTGTGCATGATCATGATCATGGTATTCATCTAATTCCAGGAAGTGTTCCTCCAAACATCAGGCCGTACAGATATCCCTATGTCCAAAAGAGTGAAATTGAACGTATGGTTGCAGAAATGCTAGAGGTTGGTATAATTCAACCGAGTCAATGTATTGGTGCACAAGAAGGATGGATCATGGCGCATGTGTCCAGATTATAGGGAGCTCAACAAGCTCACTATTAAAGATAAGTTTCCCCTTCCTGTCATTGATGAATTACTGGATGAACTGCATGTATCAATTTACTTCACCAAGTTGGATCTTCGTTCAGGATATCATCAAATTAGAATGAAGACTGAAGACATTCCAAAAACAAAATTTAGAACTCATGAGGGTCATTATGAATTTTTAGTCATGCCTTTTGGCCTTACCAATGCACCTTCAAAATTTCAAGGGTTGATGAATTCAATTTTCAAACCATCTCTTAGAAAATTTGTGTTAGTGTTTTTTGATGATATACTAATCTATAGCAAGTCTTGGAAGGATCATGTTGAACATGTTGACAGGGTGCTACAACTATTAGAGGAGAAGCAATTATATGAAAAAAGATCCAAATGCTTCTTTGGATTCCAAGAGGTGGAATATCTGGGTCATATTGTATCTCATGAAGGAGTTAAGGTAGACCCTAGCAAAATTAAAGCCATTAAGGAATGGAAAATCCCCACATCCATAAAGCATCTGCGAGGATTTCTTGGGTTGACAGGGTATTATCGCAAGTTTGTTAAGAATTATGGGAGAATAGCAGCACCTCTAACAACATTATTGAAGAAAGATTCATTTTCATGGACTCCGGAAGCAACAAAGGCCTTTGAACATCTTAAAGAGGTAATGTGCCAAGCACCGGTCTTAGCTACACCAGACTTCAAAAAAACCTTTATTGTGGAATTTGATGCTTGAGGAAATGGAATTGGTGTTGTTCTAATGCAATATGAAAGACCCATTGCTTTTTAAAGTCGTCCAATCAAGGGAAAGTTTCTACACAAAGCTATTTATGAGAAGGAAATGTTGGCAATACTCCATGCACTTAAGAAATGGAGATCCTACCTAATGGGAAGACACTTCAAGGTATAAACATATCATGATAGCCTTAAATACGTTTTAGAAAAAAGATTATCCTCTCAAGAGCAACAAAAGTGGGTCACAAAGATGTTGGGTTATGACTTTGAAATCATCTACAAAAAAGGGAAGCAAAATGTGTTGGCAGATGCACTCTCAAGAAAGTATGAGGATGTGGAAGCATTGTTATGCACCATTTCTATTATCCAACCAGATTGGATAAATGAAGAAAGGGAGGAATGGAAGAATGATGAAGAAGTGTGGGCACTTATTCGAAAATTACAAAAATATTCCAGTACGTCTAATACATTTAGCTGGCAAAATGATTCGTTATGGTACAAAGATCGCTTATACCTCTGCAAGAATTCCCAGCTAAAACAAAAGATTCTTATGGAATTGCACACTTCTCCCTTAGGAGGGCACTCAGGATTTTTAAAAACTTACCACAGGGTTAAGAAGGAATTTTTTTGGGATGGCCTTAAATCAGATATTCAAAAAGTTTGTGGCGGAATGTTTGGTTTTCCAACAAAATAAAGTTGAAACAATTAAGACACCGGGTCTATTACAACCTTTATCCATTCCAAACCAACATTGGGAGGAGGTTTCAATGGATTTTATCACAGGTTTACCCAAGTCTGAGGGAAAGAGTGTCATCATGGTGGTAGTTGACAGACTTACCAAGTATGCACACTTTTGTGCATTATCACATCCATTTAAAGCCAGTACAGTTTCTACTGCATTTATGGAAACAATTCAAAAGCTACATGGAAACCAAAGATTATTGTAAGTGACAGAGATCCCATTTTCACTGGAAATTTTTGGACAAAATTATTTTCTTGTCTTGGTACTCAGTTAGCTCATAGCTCATCTTATCATCCTCAATCTGATGGGGGAACTAAGAGAAACAATGTTTGGAAGGATATCTTCGTTGCTTTGTATCTGATAAACAGACACAATGGGTCAAATGGTTGCCTCTGGCTGAATGGTGGTATAACACTTCCTTCCATAGAGCAACAAAATGACCCCATTTATGGCACTTTATGGGTATCAACCACCATCCATCACATCATATTTAAGAGAAAATTCTAAGGTTCAAGTAGTGGAACATCACATCGAACATCAACAACAAGTCCTCCAACTCTTAAAGGATAACCTCATGTTGGCACAGAATAGAATGAAACAAGAGGCAGATCAACATCACAGTGCAAGATGTTTTGTTGTAGGTGATTGGGTATTTCTACGGCTACAACCATATACGCAAATGTCCCTCAAGCAAGCTAAGAAGGATAATAAATTATCACTAAAGTATTATGGTCCGTACAAAGTGTTGCAAAAGATTAGTACTATGGCATACAAATTGGAGCTTCCTGCAGCTTCTTGATTGCACCCAGTTTTCCATGTTTCATGTTTAAAGAAGGTTATAGGCGACAAGCTCCCAGTTCAAACAATATTGCCAGAACTTGACGAGGAAGGAAAAATTATTTTGGAACCGGAAGCAGTCATAGAAACAAGAACTCGACAGCTACGAAATCAATCAATTTCAGAGTATCTTATCAAGTGAAAGAACTTATCTACTGAAGATTCCACATGGGAGAATGAGAATTTTATACAGAAGTATCCAGAACTACTTAAGCGTTGAGGAAAACACTTTTTTTGAAGGACAGGGGCATCTTGGGTCCCTATAATACTAATGATTACCCCATTACTATGGTAGTTGTACCCCTTATTAATATTGTTGTGCCCCTATTGCCCCCATATTGTTATTACTGTGCCCCATAGAATCCCTCTATTGTTATTCTTGTGGCTTTATATTATTATTGTTAGGTTGGATGGGTTATATTGTGACTCCTTAGACTCCTATATATAGAAAGGACGTTTTTTCATTTGTATCATCCAAGAATTGGTCATTTATGTAATGTAAAGGAGGTTTCCCCCTCAAAGACGTTGAATTCTAAGGCATTGATCTATCTTTTCTATCTTTTCTTGAGCTGGTTTCAAAAAAAACACATAGAATATTGCATAAATATAAACACAAAAAACACATAAACCAAAGAGACACAGATATACGTGGTTCACCCAGTTTGGGCTATGTCCACCCCGAACAACCAGTCCTTCCTTTCTATTATCCAACAAAATGAATAGACACAACCTACAGCAAATTGACTATAATATACTCTGTTTTCTCTCACAGTCTCACCTCTCTGTTTCTTGCTTAGAGAATAGACATCTATTTCATAGCCTCAATACAATGCCCTCATACAAAGAGAGGGGTTTCCTTATAGGGCAAAAAACCTAAACTAAACATAAGTTCTACCGTCAGATCATCTGCCTAATCAACGACCCAGATTGACTAGAAATTACTATACTTTTACAAGTCAATTTTACATCTGTTTTTAGCTTCAGGGGCGCTGCCCCCGAAACTCCCCACTGGGGGGGGGCTCTCCAAAGGTTGCAGCTGCCCCTCCTGAACCCCCCTTGCAGCGAATATTTTATGGGCGGTGTTGTCGCCCCATTTTGAACTGCGGTCCAATGTGGAAATACCTTTGAATAAAGAAGATACTCAAGCTCCACACCCAACAAAAAGTAGTATGCTCGCAATTTTTTTTGGGTTTTTGTAACCCAGATATAAGACTGCCACAAGCTCCACTATGAAAATCATTAAGAACTGACTTGGATTCTTCCAAGGTTAAACAACATCTAAGGATTGAATCAATCTCACGACGATACAATGTGTCACCTATAATAATATAATTCTTAGCGAGGTGACGTAGATTTCTATGCTCATCTTTGGAAAAAGCGGGCGAGAAGTTCAAAGTCTGGATATATATAATGATATCCCCATACCTAAGATATTGTGAAGAAATAAGAAATAAGTGTTCATCAGCAAAAATTTCCTTGTGAATAATTTCTTCCTCACAAAGAAGCTCTAATATCAACTCTATAAATACTAAATATTCCCTAGATTTAGCCGACATGAATTCGAGGTTGAATTCTTGCAAAATGACAATCCATCTATTATATTTTCCCCCAATCACTTGCCTATTGAGAACAAACTAAAATGGATTGACAACTACTAAGATGAACATTTTTTGAAGCAGAATGTAATGCTAAAGCTGTTGGACAACATGAACAACTGCCAAAGCTAATTTCTCGACGGGAGAATAGTGCAGTTCAGGACCTACAAAGCTTCGACTTAGATACTAGATTACATGCTGACATAAGGCATCAACATCTTGAACCAGAACCATACCAATGGTTTATTCTGGTGCAGCGAGATAAAGAGGAAATATCTACTATAATCAGGTGGACTCAACAATGGAGCAGAAGATAATGCTTTTTTCAAAGTGTTAAAAGATCATTGCAGGAAATCATCCAATAAAAATGGGACCCCTTTCTTAAGAAAATGCATAAATTCTTTTGTGATCTCGCCGTAATTGGCTATAAATCTCCTCAAGAAATTTTCTTTTGTTTGGAGACTTTGAAGGTGACGTATGGAAGATGGGGGAGGCAACTGAAGTATCGCCTCAACCTTGAAGGGATCAACACGAATCCCCTTTGTTGACACGATGAATCCTAACAACCGACCAAATGTGATTGCAAAAATGCACTTATACGAATTCAACCGGATTTTATAAAAACGACACCACTCAAAGATCAACTGAAGATGCTTAGGATGATGAATTCTTTTTCAAGAATGAGTAGCTAGATTATCTAGATATGCTTCGATAACCTTGATGTTGTGAAAAGCATAAGACATGGCCCACTGAAAAGTGGCTCCAGCATTTTTTAGGCCAAAAGGCATCTCTTTGTAAGAAAACATACCCCAATGAAAAATAAAGGTTGTCTTGTGCTAATCTTCTGGATGGATAGTAATTTGATTGTAACCATAGAATCCATCCATAAATGAAGAAATTTCATTACCCGCACATTCATCAATAATTTGATCAATAAAAGGCATGGTGTAATTGTCTTTTGGACAAGCCTTATTTAGGTCCCTAAAGTCAATACATACTCGAATCATTCCTTTGTTTTTGTCTACAGGGATTGGATTAGAGACCCACTCAGTTAGAGGAATCGGGTATATGGAACCTGTCTTTAGTAGCTTTTCAACTTCAGCTTTGATAGCTGCTACTTTTCCAGGGTTAACTGGTCAATGTTTTTGATGAATAGGTTTATCATTTTCATATGTTTTGATTTCATGCTAGACAATAGATGGATCTCCTCAAGGCATTTCCTCTTAAGACCAAGCAAACACATCATGAAATTGTTCAAAGAGATCGGTGTAAATTTGAATTTATCCTAGGGAACAGTCAGCTCCTATGAAGACATTTTCGATTATGTTAGGATTCCTAGAGATGTTCACCGTTACAGTTTGTAAGATAACAGACATGTTACCTTCGGCAGAAAACTACGCTAGGGCCAAAGGGTTTAAAACTGTATGAACATCAATAGTAGAAGGACTGGACAAAATTGACTCAATTTCTAACAAATGAGTGAGGAAATATGAACGATGATGTAGATCATCCCATTGTCTATTAACACCCATCATTGCTTCTAGGATTTCTTCCTCAAATGGTAAGACTGTATCTAAGAAATCCTAAGCCAAAGTTGAGTCAAGGGTATAGGTTAGAGCCACATCTCTATCTAACTCCTCTAGTGAGAAAGGAGTAGAATGGGAGTCTGCAAAGTTAACAATAGATTGATAAGCAATTTATGTTCTAGGCATAGGACATGCCATTTCACCTACCTGCCCTCCATCTAATGTGGTGTTAGACAAAGGTAAAGGCCAAGGGTCTGAAAAATAATGAGTTCAAAAGAACTCTCTTTGAGAAGGCCCCTTGGAGGATAAAATAGCATTGATTCTAGCTATAGGAGAAGTAGGATAAAATAACCATTAAAGAAGATACATCCCAAATCCTAAATTCTCTATAGGTTCCCTAGGATTATTCACTAATGGAATAGTAGAATCAAAATATGTATGGGAGTCACCTGAAGAATAGTCCATCTGATCAACTTTCACAACCCCCCCCCGCATGAGGAAATAAAAGGGTGTGAAATAATGATGAAACTATGGAATCCATCTCGTAAATCCAATTCCCGCCTAAGAGGAGGTTGTAATCCAAATTCACATCAGACTATTTCTAACCCAATATTTACCACCTTTCCCCCAACACAGATGGGAAAGGCTGGAATAATTCAGTGCATCCTATGAGAATGTCCATAAAATGTCATCAATAGAGTTGGAGAAGGAACAACTTGAGGTGATCCAATGGCCTTCCAACATGACATGGACATCACACATGTGGAAGCTCCCTAATCGATAACGGTTCAAAAGATGTTGGTATTTCAATATGTAGACTTTATCTGAAAAGCCATATGATGGGGAAGTTTCTTTTTGGCGTTTGAAATATCAAAAGTGAGCACAAGATAATATTTGGGATCTACTCTCCAATTTCTGAGAGTAATGCACTCCTCTGAGTGGGGCGCAACTAGAGTACCTCTAACGTTGACATAGCACAAGGGCTTTGAGCCAGATCTTCTACAATCGAGTAGTTTTTGGCTTCCTAGCATTAGTGTTAATGGTCGAGCACTTTACAAAGCCTTTCGGCATCTGAGGTATAGACTCAACAAAGGGCCTATCAATATGGAGAAACTTTGAGGCATTGGAAGCAAAATTAGCCTTAGATGATTTTGTTTCACTGTAATCACATGATTACATAGAGACATTGATATGTGAGCTCATCATGAATACATTTGACAAATTATCCCCTTCCTGGTTTCCCCTATGGGGGTACCAGCATTTGAGTTTGCATCAACAATTAATTGTTGTTGTTGGTGAAAAGGGTTAGTGAGGATAGCCTGAGAGCTAGAGGACCCTATTGCACTAAAAAGTGATGAGAGTCTTAGATCTTAGGGAAGAGATTAGTCAAATGATCCACATTGCATAAATTGCATGGGAATTTTACTTTTCTCTTAGACTCTTTTCTACCCTTTCCAGCATCATTGTCAGGTTTGTTTGCATTTCCCTTCCTGTCCTGGCATTTTTTCTTACCTCATCCTTTCTTCTTCCCATCATATTTTTGGTTTACTTTGGGGTTAGAAGTATGGATGATGTTTATAGACGTCAGTTGGGAAGGTGTACATACAGATGGCGATGCTTGCATAGAAGAAACAATTTGTAAAGACAACTATTGCAATTGATTTACCAGGTTAGCTGTGTTGGCATCAATTGATCCGGCTAGCCCGTCAGCATGGGGGCCCGACTTTGGTTTGGCTATGTCCACCTTGGATCTAGGAACATCAGGTATAATTTTTTTAAGAACCCTAGATTGAGAATATATAAGTTCCAACTACTGGGCTCTGAAAATAGCCTTCTCTTCGGTGAAAACACCAGAGAGGGACACGTCCTTAGAGATCTCTGGCTGTAATGATTTAAGAAACCATTCAAGAAGGAATTCTTGTGGAACATTATCTTTAATGAGCCTCTTCCTTCTCCTCCATTCCTGGATATGATCTGAAATGTGAGTTTCTTGGTCTTGCTGGAAATTAGCCAAAAGCTCAATTACAACATCATATCAGACAAGAAATTGAAAATGGTTCAAAAAGATAGTAGCCAAGTCAGTGAAAGAAGTGAAGGTGCCCCTTGGCAATTCTATGTACCACTTAGATGCATTTCCAGTTAGGGTATTTTGAAATAATCTCAGCCTGATTCAATTGTCTATCAGGGAATTGGGCAAACACCATAAGTGGAAAGTAGCTACGTGGTCACCCGAATCTTCACTAGTCTTCCCCTAGAATTTTGGTGTATTTTAGGGAATCCTGGCTGGGACAGGAGGCTAAACTGGGTTATGCCTAATCAGATCATCAATCAATTTAGAGAGACCTGGAAAGTTTAATGTTGCCAGAAAAGGGAGTCATGGCGAACCCTGAGGATTCCATTCGGTCGGGGTAGAACTCCCAATTTTCTGAAAAGAATAGCCTAGATTTGTGAAAGCACCAGGTTGCTTAAAGTAACTCACAGACCCAACTGAACCATAAGGATCCCCTTGTGGTCCATAAAAAATCAGAGTTTGACCAACTCCTATCAAAAAACCTCCTTAACTAGTAAAGTTCCCCTTAGAGAAGTGTTAAAAGGAGCAGAGAGCCCCTAATAAGGGTTCCATGTATTAGCATAGGGAGAAAAATTATGGAAAGAACTAATAGAATAATATGACATATTCCCTTGTAGATTGAAATAAAATTGATTCCTGGCTACTAACCCACTAACCGTAGGGTTTTCCAACTTTGAAACAGATTATAACTTTGACCCGTAGAGGAAAAAGGTATTGATCCCAAAGTTGGATTGGAATGTGGTATATGACCACCCCAAAATGGGAAACCCAGAAAAGAAGCTATTCCACTTTCCATGGATGTCGAGGCAGCTGATGGAATACTTAAAGGACCTAAAGGAATTTCATTAGTCGGCATTCCAAAAGCGAAAAATCCAATGCAAGAGGCAACAACTTGAGAACTTCCACTCAAATATGGAATGGAAGTAGAGCCAAATATAGAAGTGATAGGAGTAATAGAGGTTATAGAAATAGTTCCTCCTCCTTGTACGAATACAGGAGTTTTCATACTCATAGCACTTTTTGTGGATGTTAGGCTTCCAATAATGGTCATCGAAGGAAAATATCAATATAGGCTTGGGCTTGAACGCTTATTGGTTGGAGTCTCAATGTGTAATAAAATTTCTAGATAATCAGGAGGAAGAGGAGAACTAGGATCCGCGATAGACTCAAAAATATCTTCAACCTCAATATTGTCTTCTGAATCGAAGAGGACTCGAGAAAGAATTGGAATGTTCCTCTCTAACTCTCTACTTGTACTAGGTCTATCTTGCGAATCAATAACTCCAACTGGAGGATCAATCTCTGATGCACCTACTGCCACTAGTTGAAAACCATTGGCAGGATTGCTCATATGCCTTCGAGGAGAAGGCTTAGGACTCGTAGGTGATAGCCCATGAAGTCTCCTAGGCTGACGAGTTGGTCAATCAACAACTTTGAATTATTTTAAAGAGATTTAGTTAAAGACTCAAAAAAATTGTAAATCTAGTCCAACTAGGAGAAAAGAGGACTCTCTAAAAAGTCCCTAAAGATACAAGCAATCAAACAAATTTCAAGTATTTCCACTCAGGGTGACTAGGACCGAACACCAAAACACAAGGAAGTCAAAATCAAGGACCTTCTGAAAATTGTCTCAGGTAATTATGCCCCAGGCCTACTAACAAAGGCATTAGAAGCAGTTACACTAACCCCCAGACAATAACCTTTCCCGATGAAAGCACCCAAGCTTTGTAAGGGTACCCTCAAGAAGTACTATTGAACGTGATGCAACATCAGCCTCACGTGCCATGGGATTCCCCTCTGCAACCACCTATGTGATCCCTAGGAAAGGTAACTATGGATACCAACTCATATCAAAATTCGGGTGTAATAGTCGTGAGGCAAGATCCAACAAGTAGGAGAGGGGGTATCTCTCTTCCTTGTTCACTCCCACTTGTGCTTAACTCCCAGTCACAGAGATTTCTCAGTCTTTCTAATAGTATTGGTTTTCACTCTTTATTCAACTTCTAAGTTTTGTAAGTTGAGCAGCCTTGGAGAGTTAACTCTCCACTAACCTATTCCAGGGCCCTAATAAACCTAAACTTTTTGGTGTTTATTAATGACAACAATAGAAGTTATAGTTTATTTTATTAGATTGATTGATTTTATATAGTTGTTCTTTAACTCATGAGGAATTACAAGAGTGAAATTGATGATGTTTTATGTCGCAAAAGAAATCAATAGAAAATTAGCTATATGGATGCAGTCATTTTCTTCGATGAAGAGTGATTTCTACTTGGGTTATATGAAAACCTATATATAAGCACAATATTTTTCTTTTCTTTTCTGAAACAATCCACACAATCCGAAAATCTAAAAAGACTAAGAATGCTTAAAAATGCAAACTAACCTAATTATGCAAGTAAAAATGATGATGCAAGATGCTAAATAACACGCACAAGCAAATGTGGTTCTTTATAGAGACAATAAGCCAACTTGAAAATGAAGATGGCCAAAAAATGAAAATAAAATTCTCTCAAAATCAAGCAAAACAAATTGCAAAATATTACAATTCACTTCTCAACAACAAAACAAAAGAAACATAAACCAAAATCTTGGAAAGAGAAAAACAAAAAACAATTTTTTTGCGATTTTTCTTTTAAGGAAACAAAAGCAACTTTTTGAGGTCACAAAATTACTACTAAAATTTTAAATATCAAGAAATAAGTATAAGGAGTCTTCCAATCTCGCAAGTTATAAAAATCATGAATAAATGAAGAAAGGCTACAAACTTGCATAAACTGATCTCAACAACAGCAAAAGATTTCGTCAAACCAACAAAATATCAAGAAATAAATACTTTCAAACTTGCCAAAAAGAATCTCAAAATGGCACAAAAAACAACAGCACCATAAAACAAGGAAAAACAAAGAAAGAGAACTTGAAATCTGGGCTGAAAATGAATTCAAAATCAATTTCTTGTTCTGGAAAATGAGAACATCTAAGAACTTCAAGATGAAGTCTTGAACCCAAGACACAAACTACAAACTTGCTTAAAAAGCAATCCTAGGCCAAACAAGACTTTTAAGTGAGAAGGATATTTTGAAAAAGAAATATTGCGGGAAAAATAAGTTCTCCAAATAGCAGATAACCATAAAACAACATAAAACACTAGGAAAAAGACCTAATTGGGCAAAAATATTTGAAAAAACAATTCAAAAAATTGCATACATGACTGTGTAAAGACATAAAAGTGTCCACACGCATTTATAATACAAGAAACTTGCGTATACATGAGTTTGCTTGAAGAAAATTGCATGTATACATGACTGTAACCTTATACAAATCTTAATTAGGAAAAGACAAAAGCCAATGTCTGATCAAGAAGATCAGACTTGATGCTTGGGAAATTAATGGATCGCACAACACTATAAAAGTAGGCAATCAAGAAATTGAGCCTTGATTGAGAACAAACAACACAAACCATGAATAATAAGAATGTTATCCCCAGTGGCGTCACCAATTCTATTGTGGGTCAGACCACCCTAGGGTCTTGGGTTAAAAACCCCAACAGAGTGGAGGGAAAACCACAACAAGAAATGATAAAGAAATCAACCTAAATGCTTATTCTACTAAACCGTGTAAGAATATCCTTACCCGGGAGTCCTACGTTTGAGTAGATCTCGCAAGGTGCAAACCCTTAGCTTCTCCTGATATCTTCAAAACATGAAAATTATTCAAATGAAACATATATAGTAATAGAAACATAAAGCTTATTCATGATATTAACTTTAAATCATATAAATGAATGAACAATTATGCATCAATGTAAGATTCATAAGTGAATTACAATATAAATAGATGCATCAACACATTTAATATTGGAAACAAAATAACATTCCTTTATTGAAGTTAGCTACAAGTAAAGTGGAGAAATATGACCTGAGTCCTTCTCCGACTCCAATCAAGACTATCCTACCGTTTTTTCCTTTCCCGCCCTCAACAATCTTCCTCCGTCACCAATACAAGGGTATCTTCAAGAAAGGTGAAGGATATCTCTAACAAGGAAACAAGGGTTTCTTGAAGCTTTAGGGAGTATAGGAGGCACAGGAATTTCATCAGACTCGATTAGGGATAATCTCGCTATAGTATCAATATCTCATATATTCTCCCTTAAGGCCTTCCCATGGAGGTTTATTTATACTTCTCCAAATTACTTTTTTCAATTGGGAAACAGTTGGGCCATGGGAAATAGGAGGTGAGTAAGAGGTAAAACCTGTGAACTTAGCTTGAAATTAAGGAAATTTGTTTTTTTTAAGTGTTTTAAAATATATACACAGGTTGGGTATATGCTGACCTACGTGTACATGATTTTATCACAAGGCAAAGTCACATATAGGGAATAAAACACTGTTTTTTAGATTTTGGACCAATTTTGGAAGGAAGGGTTTCCCTAGGCCATAATTAGAGCATCAGATCTTCCAAGAGTTGAAAATGATACTATAACAAAGTGGTTCGTGGAAGTCCCAAACCTGATGGGATTTTGCATTCATTAACAATAGTTCCTTCTCCTTGATATTTAATATGTAAATGTACTGGTTCATATGTGGATTCTATGTCTCTTTTATCCTTAATATTATTTCTCTTATTTATATGTTGGCTATGAGTATGTTTTATGACAGTGATGATGTATGACTCTCATCATGTTTTGATTTATAGATGAATGAATGATGAATATATGACCTAATAAATGATAATGTAGCTAATGTGAGAAGACATCAATGCTTAGTGATTCTTAGATAAGTATGAGACCCCTATGCTTAGATTTGTTGTTATGACCTATATAATGCATATTTGTGGCATGTTTGATGAAATGTTTGTCATGCCTAATAGGGGTCCAATCAAGACTCTATTCAAGTATTTTTATTTGTATCTTGCTTTCAATGTTACCTTTCATTTGTAGAGGTTTCATGGAGTTCCCCATAGTGACCTGAGTCATGGCCCTTAAAAATTGGCACAAAATCCACGATCACTAGCTCTGAACTAGCCGAAAATACCCCATATGCTTGCATACCCTTACTGGGAGAGCGACTAGAGGGTCTCAGTGACATGCATTCCCATGTCATGGGAGAAACTAAGCCTATAGCTCAGTAATACATTAGGTTTCCTTAGGGTTGGTCACTTGGAAAGGTTGGTTGGCTTCTGGAGATTTTGTAGCATGTGTAGAAGGTCAGGTTGGTTTTGTTATGTTGATTCCATTGCCTTAATTGTGCATGGGGATTCGAATAAGGTCATAGTAGCCTCTTGTCACATGTTTACCCCAACGGATTGGTTAATGTGGGTAAATGTGGGAGGATGGTGTTACAAACATCATCTTCCTATTCTAGACTCATAGTTTCTAGGGATTTCTAGTGTGTTGGCTGATTTGAATGCTTGGAAATTCCTTTTCTCATTCTTAATTTATATTATGGATTCATTAGTTATTTTGAAATTTTCTTCTTGCTACCGTTTCTTTGTATCCTTACTTGATCTTATTCAATTTCTTTTGTCTTCTTCATAGCTTCTATTTCTTGTTTTCTTTCATTCACTTTCTTTCTTCTAACCTCTCATTTCTTGTTTTTCTATCTAACCTTCTCCAAATATCGACTAAATGGTGTATCCTCCTTTGGTATAATTTCCACTAGTTCTAGTACATTAATAGGAAAACCTTGTTCTTCTTCTTCTTCTTCTTCTTCTACAACACCCTCAGGATTAGGGTTTTCTAATATCCTTAAACAAATTCTCTTAGCTATTGGAAATTTATCCTCCTTAGAAGATTCTACAAAATGATTTCTATGTAGAAATTTTGCTAATTATTACCAATAGAATCTAGATGAGCTTCAATGATAAGCTTTTATCAAACCATGGTATAGAGATCTATCGATATTTCAATATTCTCTTCAAATATTGAAGGCCATTTTGTTTAAAATCCCCATCAAATAATAAGGTAAATTCATTTCCTTTCCTTCTACAAAATGCATGAGTAGCCTAGCACGGTAAAAGAGAATAGCACCAAACCTTTCTTTACAAGTTAGAAACTTTATATGGATGAGAAGTAGGTTTCTCTATTTGGTATTTAATGCATTGATTGTTATCACTTTTTTAAATGCTAAGGTGTCCATATGTGAGTTGTGCAAGAAATTTGTCCAATACTCATCCCTCAATGTCTGACTCTTGAACCAAATTTCTCCAGTTCGAGGCAGTCATGTTGCCTCCACTATGAATGAGTCAAAAATCTTGAACATGATATGTCCTATATTGGCCTCTACACCATCAAAGGATCTAGCAAAATCCCATGTAACTTCTATTTCAAGCCCATTGAATTTATTAAAAAACTAAAGCCATTTTACCTTCTGCAATTTTTCCCTAGCCTTTGGATAGGCAATAAGATAATTTGCTCCATGTGGCTCAAACTAGATAGTAACACCCATGGTGGAAGATACGCTTAACCCTCAAATTACTTCTTTCTTGACATAGATAAATGTTGATGGATATAGCAATGAATGAGTAAGGCTGATAAAAATAGTGTATGAATGAAATAGCTAAGTGATTGAATTTGAATAAGACACCTCTTCTCCTAATGATTTCCCATGAGTTTTCTTGATCCATTTGTATAGGGTTGTTGAGATACTATCAAATATTTCCATATGGTGGAAGTATTTTAACATAATGGGATGGATTATGATAAGGATTTCGAGTGTAAACATATTAGATTATAGTACACCATCATGTTTTTGAAACAAGGTGTATCAAAATTATTATTCAAGCCCATAGATCTATAACTTCTTAATGAAAAATGAATTAATATTCTTTGTACATAACTTTTGATGTAGTTATTTTTCCATTTTTCACTTTTTTGATTCCTTTATGATGATTACTAATTGATTAATTTTTGCAGGTTTATCATTAGTTGCAGAATTTGAAATGAGTTATAGAAATTGTCAAAATTTGTAGCTATCTTCTAAAAATTGTAATTTTCTTAGAAAACTTGCTATTGTTGATGTGGTTGAGTTTTACTGGTCTTATTAATCTCTGAAAATTCATGAAGAAATCCTAGTCTCCAAGAATACTCAAACATGAAAAGTTTATTAGAACAAAAAGGAGCGATAGAAAGAAAATGGGACAAGACAGGGAATTAATAAAATATAAACCCCAAGAATTCTTGGTTTTCAATTAATATTTTTTGTATAGACATGCCACCAATGTTGCTTTTCATGTATATATTTATTATAGATATTGTTTTATACTATATTTTTCTTTAGATAACTAGTATCGGTCTTCATGATTGTTATTTAGCTCATGACAAGATTTAATTCGTATATATTTGTCAAAATAAAAAAAAAATAAAATTATTGTAAAAGAGCAAAGAAAAAATATTTTATAAGCATTGGTTTCATGCACATTTAATTATGTTTCTTGGTCTTAGAACCCATTGTGTGCTCCTAGGTTTGTGTCATGAGCCATTGTCATAGTCATCATGTAAAATACCATTCCTAGGCTCCTTATGTCAAAAAATATTTTTCTTTAATGTCAAAAATGTAAAATAAGTCTCCTCCACCAAGTTGTCTCCATCTCTATCAAGTCGAGCTTCAATCATGTTGTCACTGTGAAAAACACCCTCCAAAATTTTTCTTATAGTCATATTATAGAAACTACCTGTAATCCTAGGATACATAGTTCCTTTATTGTTCTCATTCACTTCATGGTAAATTGGTATGTCTATGAGATTCTAAGTGTCAAAGTCACTTTCTCACACATGCTCAGTCCTCAACGAATTCACAAGCGAACTTCAATTATGCATTATTTAACAGGCATAGCATAGTCCATCAAGAAGATGCCTACACAATTTTCAACATATGTCTACATTCAGTGTACACTCTCCATTGATAGCCTCCCTCACTTTTATTGCAATTTCTTTTCTATTATGTGAAATCCAATGGATAAGTCTTTCCCATGAACTGCGCATTGCACAGTTTCAGTGAGAAATCCCTCACTGGTGTCTCCTTAACTCCCTCAACTACGTAATATCCTTTCTTTGGCCCTCAAATATTATGCATTATGGAGTCACATTCTCTCGATAATCACTCCTTCCTCCTAGAACTACACATTGCATAATCCCTAAGCCTTCTGCTCTATACAACACTTCGTCCTAGGTTTGAACAGTGAAATGCATGAGGATAAGTAGAGTAGGATAGTTCCATACTGATGTCGTATTTTCATGAGTGAATTTCACTTGTAGGTATTATGCCTTGACATGACAAGATGGTGTTGAAGGAAAATAACAAGGATACCAGGGAAGGTGACACTCAAGAAGACTACAAAATAGGACAATCACTGAGCAAGAAGATGAAGGCTCACTCTATCACAACAAAACTCAGAAAATATAAATCACATAAAGGACCCCATATATTCAAGCCTTCTAGAGGAGTAAGAGGAACAACATCCAACATAGATCATGAATATACAAAGAGAGAATAAAGAAAAGAAGTTTGGCTTTGAAAAACCATCGTAAATTCCATGTCATCATTGTCAAGTCATGTCTTTTCAAAGCGTCATCTCAAGAGTCATATGTGTTAACATGTTGCCACATCATTTATGGATGTAATTATGTAATTCTTAAGAAAATTAGAAATGTAAATTTATGTAAGTCCAAGAATCACATGTGGAATATGAAAATTCATATGTAGACAAAAGAGTCACTAGGAAAAGTGCAATAGTCTTATAGAAGTTCAAGGGTCGCTTTGAATTCCAAGAGTCATGAGGGGGGATCAAGAGTGATGAGGATATGAAAGGTCATCGCTCTTGTTATAAATACACCCTAATAACCCAATAAAAGGGATTTTTGAGTCATATACATGCGAGAGTTAGCCTTGGCTTCTCTAGCATGGCACAGGAGAGAGTATCATTCTTTGGAGAAGCCAGAAGTGGCTTGATGTTTCACTATCACAACTAGTGTCTCACCATTGTAACTATGTAATTTGATGTTTCACCTAGTAGTCAGAAGCTCATTGAGCCAACACATTTTCATGCATGTATCATGAATATTGTAAGACTATTTTTTAGATGTTTGTGGTATATGTTTTATTCATTTGCACTAAGGAAATCAAATTACTTCATTGGATTTGGTACTTATGTTGTTGAATGTGTGTTGTATTTTCTTTAATGTTCATTGTGTTTATGTGAACTATTTCGCTAAATAACTGACGAATATTTTTCTTCATCTCATGTGCCTCTCTTGGGATATTAATATTACTTTCCTTCTATAGACTCAATCTTATCTCCATCTCATGGAAGTCTCCCTTTACACGTTGGAATAAGTGTTTCATAGTGTCAACATGTTTACATATTTCAAAGGTTATGTGTATACTCTCTTATGTTATTCATTGTACCCAAGGAAAACCTTAGAGTTATGGTGGCTAAGATGATACTGCAGAAGGGGATCCTACTCCAAATGTTGTGAGGTTTAATTCGGACTTCATATTTGGCATACCCCCTTGGTTGATGAATTTCAAGCATGGTCAATAGTTGGCACTAGAAAGAGTGTCGGATGAAAATTTTTGCATGTTTAGTACATTTTGAATCTCTTATCTTAAATGGATCATCCCAAAATCATACTTCTAGGGTGTTTTTCCAGTAGATCTATTTGTAAAATTTTAATCCCTAATGAACCTCTTTATCACTTGTCTCGGTTGAAGTTTGATGGTGAGGGTTGATACATTTATAGCTGAGCATATCTTCCAATTTTCCAAGTTTTGTGAATCTTATGAAATTGAATGTGAAGATCATTCTCATGTTCTTTTCTTCCTCACTCTTGAAGGTTGAGTGGACGGATGGCATGCTACCCTACCACTTGGTTCCTTTCATTCATTTGATCAATTTCTCATGGACATTTATCAAGCCTTTAATAGGCATGATTACGAAGATGTTCTTAAACGAATTAATCAACTTAGAATGGAGCCTAATGTATCAATTGAGGATTTTAATAATATATTGCTTCAACTATATTATGAGTTTCCTAAAGAAGATATGAATAGGGGTTTATTTAAGCAAAAGTTTGATAATTTGGTTCAAGTACATATGCATGATGAGTATGAACTCCCTGATGTTTATGTTGTCCCAACTTTTGTAAATCATGACACACCTCTAATTTCAGAGGAGGAATATACTATTCCTTTTGTTCCTTGTTTTCCTTCCTTTCAAGTGTTGGTTTGGGTTCCTCATTTTTATGATGTTAGATTGGGAAAATATGGGAATGTAATTTTTGATCCATCTATTCAACCTTCATCCACTTTTAACGAATCATATTTGATGGAGGAAACTTTCGAATGGTTTATGGAGCCTAAGGTGAAGACTAATCCATTCAATTTTCTAGAAGATATCAACACTGACAACTTTAGTCCTAAATCTAATTTTAATACCTACCATCCTCTATCATCCCTTTCTTATGATTCCTTTCTCCTTGATCAACTTGATTAGTCATTTCTAAATCCAAGTAGTGACCAAGTGCAAGGTAGTCACATTTGATAGGTATAGGAGAAAATAAGTGAGGATTCGTTATATATTTCTCTTCTTTTTCAAATTACTCTATGTGAAGGTGATGTTCCTTCATTGTCTACTAATTTTGAATCTACTAATATCGAAAGTCAATCAAATGAAACTATTTTTTTTATCAATCTATAGTCTTGGGCAATCTTCATTCTGATGATGATGACTCTATTGTTGTACATGATGGTGAATTCCCAAGTGCATCAACTAATATTTTGTTTTGTCAAGAATATTTATATTTGAAATATTTAGATATAGAATCTAATTCATTTAAGGAAGATGTTTTTATGGAAATTTCCTCTTCATCTCACTATCCCCTATGTCTTACATTTTGTAATGCATTATCTTGTCAAGAAGACACTACCAACTCTTCAAGTTCATCATCTGACCAGTTAACTTATCAATTTGCAGAAGGTAGTGAGGTTATCCATGATGAATAGGAAGGTAAGAAAATCATGAAGTATCCATTCCATTCCTTATCATTTCCATTTTGTCATAAAGAGGAATCTTCTCTTTAGGTTACTCATCAAATTGATCTAATCTATTTATTTGTAAATGTTCCATTAGAGGAATATTCTGAATTGAGTAATATGTTTGTTGGAGTTGATAAATCCAATCAAATGATTGATGTAGATGGGTACCATATGGATAATGGTAATCTTATTGAGATTACTGGTAGTAACTATCCACATACCATGCATGATTTGATTTAATCTACAAAATGCAATTTTGCTATCCTTGAAAGTTTTGGGGACTTATCAAGAAGTTTAGGCACTTCAAATTCTATTGATGGTTATGTCAAGTTCTCACGACTCTGGTAAGATCCCTAAAATAAGTCAAATCTAGATTGTCTCACAAAAGTATTTTCTTTTCATGGTTTCATTGAACATAGATTCCTTCTTGAAATATTTGTGGTATTGTGGATATCACCCTTTTAACTTTCAAAATTTACTTTCTGATCAGATTGATGATTTTCTTTCAATTGTTTCATCTCCATGCAAATATTTATTCTGAGTTTGCATTGCATACCTCTCATGGAAACACAAAGTTGTGAATACGATAATTCTAAATATTATCATTGGTTGAAATATTCATACCTATCAGATACATATGAGAATAGTTAGCTGCTATTTTTTATGAATATTATAATGCTAATCATTCTCTTCATGTCATCATATACCCTCATGAGTGTTAGTGTATTATTTAGTCATTTGGTGAATCAAGTTCCTCTTTCAAATCTATTGCATCCTGATTGGTTTCATGTGTTCGCTATACTAGCATTCAATTTCAATTCTTTTGATGATTGTAGCCATTATAGGGAAATGGTTTTTCACATTCAACATGTGAGGAAGATGATTTTATTGTTTAAAGAATTTATAAATCTGTTCAATCTTATTTATATTTATTATCTACTAGTCAAAAATATTATTCTTTAATCAATTCATTTGATCATAATTAGGTTCCTAATAACTATCACTCGATTAATCATTTCGATGCTAGTGTATCCAACGATGGTTGTTGTTGGACACCTAATCCTAAAGGGTTAGCGTGGAAGCTGAATGGACAAAGCAATCCAAGAGACCTTGGGATGTGAATCCCAACGGTCACATAATGTACCATAAATATACATCATTTGTGAATAAAAAATGCACTGCATGATTTATCTTTCTATTTTCTCTTGCTGTCCATGTCTGTTTAACATGGTATCAGAGCCATGATGAGTGGCCTGTTTTCCCTGAGCAACTGATCTGAGTTGCCTTGAATAGTGCTGGCCTAGTCTTCATTACCTGAAGAACGCCTGCCTGCCTGAAGCTGCATACTTAATTTCTGAAGGAAACGCACAGGTCCCAGAAATAGTTGTAACTTTTGTTGTCTTGAGAGCTGCTCAGTCCTGAGTGCTACTCTGACATTGATTCCCTAGCTCTGCCTCTGCTTGGCCTGACTGCACTATAAGCATTTTCATTCAATGCGGTATTGCGCTCTTTGACTTCCAGAGACTGCGCCCTCATGAGTCATTGATAATGAATGCGCATAAGCGTTGATGCGTTTCTGATTTTGAATTGATTTTGAAGCATAAGCGTTGATGCGTTTCTGATTTTGAATTGATATTGAATGCACCTGAGCGTTGAATAATCTGCCCTGACAGCACGTTGCTCTCAGAAACATTCAGCATCACTCCTCTGCCTCCTTTGCTCATTCCTGTCTGCTAATATTTGGAAAGAGTATTTTTTTAGTCTAATGTAAACTTGGCTAAGAAAAAGGATGATCCAGTCGGATGTATAACAATAATTAGATCCCGATTTATGTATGGTATGGTAGCTGGTTTGCGTAGTTTGATTCAGTATTGCGCAGTTTGTTTATGCATGAAGATAATCATATGACTTTAACCTGATTCATCTCAACGTGGAGATGTCTTCTTTCTCACTATGAGTCCCGAAAGTTTGAGAATGACAAGAGAGATGATTTTAATGGCGGTATAATGTTGTGCTGTTTTGCAAATATTCCGACCAGGAAAAGCTTCCCGGAAATCTACGAAACGGCCTGTGAAGGATAAGAGATGCAGGGAAATTTTTCGATGCCGACATGGAGTTGCAAGTCGTTCAAGGTCCGTAGTGTGCTACGTTCAAGGATCCTCTGCTCTCGGGTTCAATTCGATGAATGGAAGGAGAAGAGAACTTAAAATCACATTGTATGTCATTGATCTGTAACGTCATTTTAACCATAGAACGGGTCTCCTCAGAAATTTGTTGTTCCCAGCTGTAAATGTAAGATCGCTTTGACAGGATGAATTGTGCAGAGTAACTGATAAATTAGAGACGGGACAACCGAAATATAGTTCGTCACGGAAATCGCTTGGAGGCGTCTCCAGGACTCAACCGCCATTGTTTCCACAGGAAATGTGCAAATGATGGAGACCAACAGTGCAAAGAAGACGTCCTCCTTTGGGCTACAAAATTGAAGGCGTTCGACCAAGCCCATTTCGTAGCTCCTGTTCATAAAAATAAAGAGCGAATTTATTGACTCTGCCCGATTGGTAAAGAATATGACTATTTCGTAGGCATGAAAAAGTGTATTTTGAAATGGAAATTGGGTTCCGAAATTTCGCGGAACCACGATTAGAAAAAGTGTTTGAAATTCCATGGATTGAGCAGAAAATAACGTCAATCAATTCGGTTTCACCATTGGGTTCTGCCTGTCAAGGAGCGTAGGATTTTTGAACATACGGATTTCTTTATGGTTTTTTGAAAGTGAAAGCTGCACGAGAGTGGAACGTTCTGGTTATTATTTTTTATATTCACTTGGGACCAATTTTTACCAGTATTGAAGGCTACCTTAAATAGCTGGGACTCTTTATCGATTGGACCGCGGAAGGTGAAGCTGGGAAATCTGCTAAAGAAGGAAAGGCTCATTTGCAGCAAGCTAACAAAAACTTGTGGAAGAGGACAGCAGTCTCATTGATCCATTTTATGATTTACTTTAATGACGGTAGTGATGATTCTGTTATTTAAAAAGCTATGCAATGTTACATTCAAGGATGGGAATACATGAACTTTGTTGACGGTTTAAATAAGGAAGTGAAATCACTCGGTTGGCAAGCCGATGGAGATTTCGATAGTCTCCACCACAGTTGGAAGAAACATGCGCAGCATGGGATGCTAGAGAGGAAGATCAAACAACCACTAAGAGACCAAATCTAGGGACTCGACGGAAGTTGCAAAGTATTGCTTATTAGAAACAGGGACAGTCATCTATCCTTATTTATCAGCGCCTGAAATTAATAAAATCGATTGGTTACAACGCGTATTGGCAAATGTTTATTTTTTACATGACAGAAGACGTCAACAAAGCAGTACCTAGAGAACCCAGTAGAACCTCCACACAGTGATCCAACTATTCCAACTGTAAATCCCTTGACTTTGCCTCTTCGCTGCCATTTGAAGAAATTTGTTGTCCTATGAACCAGTGACAACAATGCTGTGATGTGATGACTTTAGGGGATGTACAAGCTCTACGAACTCCCAACTGGCACTACGCACCACTTAGCACAACTTTATTTTGAGGATGAAAATATCATTGCATTCGACGCTCTGATTTGAGTGATTATGTTACATTAGTTCATGTGTTGGTATACACTTGGTTCTGCATTACCAAATCTCCAGTATTGATGCGTTCATTCATTACGTTTTGACTAGTCTCCAGCTGCCACCTTTTAGATAAAGCCTCCAGATTAGTAGCTACATCAACTGACTTGAGATGGTATTTCAACATCTCTTAAGACCCTGATCTGAACTCTATATGGATCAAACCCGCTCTTGAGAAGATAATGACATTATATCTTTGAAGAAAAGAGGTATTGACTTGCTGATTCCAGAGTTGTTGATTCCTTGTTATATTCACTACTGCATAAGTATGTATGGTTCATGAAAGTAGTGTTCTTTTAGCATCACAGTGATTGATGCTGGTTGATTGAAAAATTGATTGTTAAATCCCAGAAAATGGCCTTAATTTATGATGTATTAGATTTATTAAATACTTTGATACAATCTAATGTCGATGACAAAGTGGAAATAAGCAAAGATTCTCTTTCAGACATTCAAAAATGTACACAAAATGCACAAGAGAAGATCGATTTTTTGCAGCTTGAATCACAGCTACAGCAAGAAGAGCTACATCAAAATAGACACCATTCTGAACCTGTTTTTGTTCAGAACATTGAGACAACCACCCATCAACAACAAGTTAATAATGCAGCAGTTTTACATGCAGATGCAGAAGTTCAGTCTGCACTTCCCAAGCCCATCATCAGACCTTGGGAACAACTTGTCCACAACAAGCACAGAACTAGTGTTGGATATGACAAGGACTTGTCCTTTCATATTCCAGACTACTCAAAACCCATTCAGTTTCAAAGTGTTGGTTTCATTAATGACAGTTCACCTGCTCCTCATGACAGTTCAGCTTCAGCTTTTCCAGACTCTGCTCCTCTTCCCCAGAAACAACAACAACAGATCGTGAAATGCCAACACTATGATCGAGTTGGCCATATGAAAGATCACTGTTTTGATCTTCATCCATGTAAGCACTGTCATAAAACTAGCCATTCTTCAAACAGATGCTTCAACAACAAACGTCCTGCAAGAACAAAGATTCATCTAGGATGGATCTCTTCTTGGCAATGGGCATCAACAGCCAAGAAGATATTCCAAACACATGTCAGAACTTGTTCGAGAATATTGAACAATCTTGGAGTTGAGTTTTCTCCATCTTCTCACCTTGTATCTGACAGGGGGGGAAATGATGGTCATCTACAAGCTTCAAAGCCACATCAAGCGAGCCTGAGCCACAACCTGCCACACCAGCTTCAGAGTTGTAGCCAGAGAGAAAGATGCCTGAACATGCCTTCAGTTAGTGATGTAGGACACTTCCTCTAGCAGAAGACTTCAACTTCTTGCCAGTTTTGGAAGAGTTCCGGAGACAAAATTGAGGACACTTCCTCTAGCAGAAGACTTACAGCTTCTTGCCAGTTTTGGAAGAGTTCCAGGAATTGCATAAGCATTCTAGAGT
>APFE031287553.1:100609-116128 GCA_000404065.3 Pinus taeda | reverse complement strand
TTTTATGGTTGAAGGGTTCCCTCTTTAAAACAATAGGATCACTTCCTCTAGCAGAAGACTTCAGCTTCTTGCCAGTTTTGGAAGAGTTCCGGGAACTGCACTAAGCGTTCCAGTGTTGGTGGTTATCCTTAAACCACTGCCTTTTTTTACCAACATTTCATAGAGCACATTCAGCCTAGTGCTGCCATGCATTTTTGCACATTTTGTATTACAGCTCTTTTCTTGGACTCATACATAACCCTTCGGATTAAGGGGGGGAATGTTGGACACCTAATCCTAAGGGGTTAGTGTGGAAGCCGAATGGACAAAGCAGTCCAAGAGACCTTGGGATGTGAATCCCAACGGTCACATAATGTACCATAAATATACATCATTTGTGAATAAAAAATGCACTGCATGATTTATCTTTCTATTTGCTCTTGCTATCCATGTCTGTTTAACAGTTGTTTTACACTAGTTGATATTCATGGTTTATCAAATCACTATTCAGATACATTTCCTCACATGATCATATTAATTTTTCCTCACATGATTCTCATTCTGATTCCATTCAAGTAATTGAAAATTCATTTTCTCAAAGGTGTCATGGTTTTCAACAGGATGGTCCTAAATTTTGCTAATCAGAAGCCAATAATAAGCTTCTCTCCTTTTACTAATAATAAGCTTCGATATTTTTTTACATTTTCTAAGCTGGATCATGCATATGATGATGCATTCATAAGAATATTTTAAGGCTGGTTTGATTAATATTCTCATTGAAAAGGTAAGGTTGCAGGTTGGTTAAGGTCAATGGTTTTGACACATATTTTTACTTCTAGGCTAGACCATCAATTTCTTATGCAAATTTTTCAAGTTGTTATCCTTCCTTTTTCACATTCTTAAATATCATTTTTAATTTCTCTTATCTTTTTGTTTGTAGGTTTAGATCAGTTACAATGGTTACACTGGAAATTTCATTACACTTAGCCCTCACCTTCTAGCCAGTTAAGTTAGGAGTAGGTCTAGTTGCATGTTATTTTCCCTTGCAGTTTCATCCTATATTTTTTTCTCCATCTACTCTTCGCATTTGTTTTATTTGTTTTATTTTTAATGCATATTATTTTTTAGTTCAATTATCCATTTGTTTTGTTATTTTGGTCTTGTTTTATGGTTTTTCAATGTCATTTTTTCATGTTTTATTTAATAATACTTTGCATCAAATATACTATGGTTCATCTCAAAAGGCAATGTCGAAAGACTTGAAATGGGCAGTGGTGATGATGAGCAATAATTGGATAATTTGTCATCCTCTTCTTCTTTTTTAGTTTACATATCTTTAAATTCAATTATGTCAAATAGAAAATAAGATTCATTTTGAGCAGAAAGACTTTTCCCAAACTACGAAACCCATATCTTTATTAGGATCTTCATTCCTAACTCAACCTTATATTAAATGGTTTGATGACCCATTGTCTCAACCAAGTAGAGAAGGGAAAGGAGAAAAAATTAAAATGATCATATGAACTTTAGTCATTATTCATATCCCTTAAATGAGGAACAACCTCTCTTACAAGTAAATAAGAAAGGATCCATCTTCCACCTTCAAAAATAAATAAGTTCCTTTGCACATTTTATTGGTAACTAAATAAAGAGTTGAAAAAGAGAAAGGATTCATGTGTAGAGAGGTTAAGCAAGAATCTTCACTGGTTTATTGAATAGGCCTGATGGTAGGGTACTTATGCATGTGATTCCTTAAGGTGACTCCACCAGGGTACTAAATAGGCTCACTCGCAGTAGAGCAACACCGAGGAATGTGCTTAACTCCAATTATCAAAATCTCAATATACTTACTATCCTTATCTCCTATAAAAAAAATTGAGTTATCACTTATCTTATAAATTTGTTTGAATCCAAGAAAATAAAATAAGAGATGATATCTTTAACCATGATAAGTGGAAAATTCGAGGTAATTGATATGGAAAATCAATACTTCTTGATAGATTAAGACCTTTCACTCAAGGAAAAAGACTGAACAAAGAAAATGGAGTTATACCAATGTGTCAACAAGTGTTATAGCTATGAAAAATACCCTCAAAAAGTTTATTTACACTCAAAATTTGGAGCCTACTT
Source organism: Pinus taeda (assembly GCA_000404065.3). Taxonomy (NCBI): domain Eukaryota; kingdom Viridiplantae; phylum Streptophyta; class Pinopsida; order Pinales; family Pinaceae; genus Pinus; species Pinus taeda. Next base: position 114,019 of record APFE031287553.1, on the reverse strand, counting down.
ATGATCTTAGGATCTGTTATTCCTTAATTGTTCTCATTTTCTTCATGGTCGCTCGATCCTTCTCTAATATTATAAGTGTCAAAGTCACTTTATCACACATCATTAGTCCTTCATGAATTCATAAGTGCTCTTACTTTATGAAAGCTTGAATAGGAATAACACGGACCATCAAGACAGTTCCTATGAAATGTTCCACCTATGTCAACATTTAATGTGCACTCTCCATTAACAGTCTCCCTCACTTTGATCACAAATTTTCTTTCGTTTTAGTGACTTTTCCCAAATGTCATTTTTGCACACCTTTGCTTTCATAAGTGCTTCTTTCACATTTGTGATTATCACTTTTTCTTTATTTCACTTCTACAAGTGGTGCTTTTGTGTTTTCTTCACAATAACATTTCTCACTTTCACTTTCTTTATGTTTTGTAAGTGTCATTTTCACTTTTTCCTACACTCATATTTTGGTAAGGGAAGTGTCGTTCCTAGTAAAAGGGATTCATTTGTGCATTTGTGAAGGGAAGTTCCGATGAATCTTCCTACACTACTATGTTATGTCCATGTTACACAACATTTTGTCATTGTCCCTATACTCCCCATTCCTTGATCCTGGAGGACCTCTACGTGAACCCCACATGCTTTGCCTTCATGGAGAAACTCCCATTATGTTCTTCTTCATGAGAAGATCATTTCCCTTTTGCACCATTTCCCCTGAAACTTTTGTTTTTCCCAGTTTACAAGATCGAAGCTAATGGCCTTTGTCTCCTTCGCACCAATGTGTAGAGATTATCGCTACTCCTCACACTGGCCGGAGTGATTGAGCTGTGTTTCAATCATGCCGATCTTGTTATGAAAAGTTTATTAAATTAGAGTCGAAACATCCAGCTCTAGAAGCTTTGTAATGGAAGTCTGGTAAATGGTTTGGCTGGATGAGGTTGAGGATGACATCGTCGGCTCCTTTCCCCTATAATGATGGAACTACCTCAAGGGATAAGTCCTTGTCTCATAATAAGAGGGTCCATCTCCCATTCATATTTCCTATATAAACCTCCCTTCTTCCCAAGCACAAACTAGTGTGAATGTTATAGTCATAGTTAATAGTTTTGGCAGAGTTATTGTGAGTGTTATAGTTGCAAAGTTTTGGTGCTATTTTGGAGCAGAAAAACAAGATATTACTAGTTGTAGCTATCTAGTTGTGTGAGGGAGAAGTGTGATTTGGTTTAGAGTGAAACCTAAAGGGAAGAGATTTAAAACTATTGTTGTTTGAAGCCATCATGGAATGCTAGTAGAGGTGTGTGGGAACCTAGTCTTGTCAGAGGAAGACAACGATGTCAAGAAAAATGGTTGTAATCTCTCTTTGATATTAATATATGCAACTATCAATTGATTTCCTACATGTTTTGTAATATTACATATCCATGTCTTAATGCTTCTCTACTCATTAAGTAGGTTGAATTGCAATTTTTCTATTATTATGTTTGTGTGTTGTTGTTGTATACTTGTTTGAGGAACTTGAAGAAGGAAGCAAGAGATTGTTGGAATAAGCAAGTGAAGACTTCATCAAACAAGATAAGCGACCAAGATGTAGGCCCTCTTGATTGATTATAACTGAAGGAAATCTTCCATAGAATGTATCTGTTGTGGCTAGACCCATTATCAGGCTAGAGGAGTTCGTTCATGTTCGCACTTATAATTTTACTTCACCATAAATTACTGACTCCGCTGGGGATCCCAATCCTTTTGTTTGTTTTGGATTTCATGATTTCATGAGAACCTTTCTAGTTTCATGTTTTCCCTTTGGTTCTGTTTATCTTCTCCTGCTTATTGGCCTGACTCTAAAATTCATAGTAGTAGATCTCATCCCTATTTTGATTTTTTTTTTATTTTTCCTTAGTTACCTTGGCCAGTGTGCTTAATTTGCTGACAGTCACACTGACCATCACGAATTACTGAGGAATAGTCGTGCCGAATAGCCTCTAGAACTCGTTGTCAGTTAGGCAGTCGTGTCTATGCCTGTAAGTGAAGATTAGGGATTGACCCCAATCTTGGCCATGGTGTTTTGCTCTTGTGTTTTGACCCCATGAGCCTTTATGATTATTTTATCCTTGATTAAAAAGATACTTTTCATTTGGTTTTGATTTCTTGTTGGCTTGTCATCTTGCTATTTGATTAATTGAGTAATTGAGTGGCCAACGAAACTAGGGCATCTAGTTGGTTGGCCATTCAGCATTTGTGAACTCACCAAGTCAGATTGTAGGTGTGTTTACTCCTTACATTTTTTTTTTGGTCCTTTTTATGACTTTGACCTCTTTTTGCACAAGTTTGAAAATTTTTCATTTACCAGCTTGAACGTCTCTTTTCGACATAGATTACATTGTTGGCCTTGTGTTTGGAAAAGTTGGTGTTTCATTGATCTGAATGAACTTCTGTTTTTGTGTTTTCATCTACTTGAAGAGCTCATTGTCTCGAAAACTTTTTCATTGAAAGATTGTATGTGAAAAGTTTGTTTCATTGTTTCATGAGAAAACATGAAATTCTAGCCTGTTGCATCATTGTGTTACAAAAAAAATCATCTTTTTGAAGACTATAATTGCATCAGCATTTGAAAAAGGAAGACACTTTTTCGTTTTGAAAGGACTAATAGATAAGTGCTTGTCAGGAAATTAGGAATTGGAATGTATGTTTCATTCGTTTATTTTTTGGAAAAAGTAAGGTAGTGAAAGATCATTTCGTTTTCAGTTTCTTGATTGTTTGCATTTGCTTGAGTAGTTTCTACCCTATCTAGTGTAGGCATTTCATCGAATTGAAAGGGTCTCGTCTCATTTAGTTGCATTTTAGGTTTTTCGAGTAGCATCACTAAGACCTAAAAATTGAAACTTAATTCAAGATCAACCCTAAAATGAATTCAATTAAACTAAGGCGCATTTGACATTAACGATCATATCTAGAAGGTCTGGGATAGAGACATGTTCCATCGTATTTAAACCTAGCAGTTGTTGTTAGCTTCGACATTAGACAACACTTGCACAGATTTGTGCTCCCCGTACCATTTAGTATATAACGTGAGATCCAACTAGGTTGGAATCCTTTTATCCTTAGGAAGTTGAGTCGGTCACCTTGTAAACGTGATACAGCGAACACAGTATTTGGGGAGATTGCCTGCTCGTACTTCTTGGTTCACTAGGAGGTATTCTGCAGTTCATGATTACTCGCTAATCCTATTTACCTAGATCATATAGAGTAGTCATTTGATCTTTTTTACTGATTAAATTTAAAAGATCATTCAAGCACTTGTCCTTTCGAGCTCGTTTCCAATAGAAAGTGATAGAGTCATATTTGTTTCTTTCTTGACTATTAAAAATGAAAGAATATCAGTCTTTTATTCATCTTAATAATTGATTGCCCATGATAAAAAACATCCTATTAGTCTTTTTGACCAAATATTGAGTTCCCTTAAAATGACATTTTAAAGCCTTGAAGTTATTTGTTTTGTCAACTAAGACAAGGTCATCGTGGCTATCTTAAAATGAATAAAATGCCATGACGGCTATTTGTTTGTCGACTAATATGAGGTCACCCAATTCCTCTTCCTCTCCTCCGACTGAGAGATTGATTGAGGAGCCCTTTCCTAAGTTATCAGAGTCACTTGAGGACTAAAATGTTGAACACAAAATTGTTTTGAGTGTTCAACCATTGCCATCTCATCCTCTGCTACTTTTGATTCAGGGACATCTACTGAACTTGGCCAGGAATCTCTGGACAATCCCGTTAGAACTCTAGAGAGCTTGCCGACCACTGATGGTCAGCTTGCACTGGTTATCTATCCTCTAAACCCTCTGTTTGATGTTGTTGAGATATCACCGCTGCATCCTTACAGTCCATACAATTAGCTGACTGTTCCTTTGGAACTATCCCCCAATACATGTTTGGTCATTCTTTGTCGTTTGTTTTCAAACACGGAACCTAAAGGTGATGCTCCAGTCACATCTCTGGATGAGTCTAAAGTTTCTACTCCACTCACTGTTGATGGGAAGAATTACAATTGCAATTCCCTCCTGAGGGTTTACCTTCTTCAGAAGGTATTCCTGCTAGTTTTCCACCCAACTATGTGTCTTTGGGGCACTTAGTTTCAGGCACACCTAGTGCCTCATCACTCTTCCATAATCCTATATGGGCGTCAGGCGTCAAGCCTACATCAGGTCTATTCTTCATGAACACCACTTCCTAACAGGCTATTACTTCAGTCCCGATGGAACCCACCATTCCAAATACCCTTATATCATCAATCCCAGTCGCATGTCAGTCACAACCGACAGTTTCAAAGATTGTCTTTGTCAGTTCCTTTGTCCCATTAGTTAGTGGCTAGATTGTGCTACTGCTTAGGGGGTAGGACCTGAATGTCCCTATGGTATTAGGTGCCACTAATGTGAGAAACTCACAAGATAACATGCTTGTTATAAAATAGCCCTCTTTTTTTATTATTCACAACCCTACTGACCCTACTAGATCAAGCAATTTCTAGTATCAATAGGTTCAGAATCTCATTGGTCCATCTAGATCAAGCAATATTTAGTATCAGTAGCCATATGGGACTTAGGTCCAATACCAAAATCATTATGTTCCATATGGTTCTCAAGGATTGGTTAATCAACCTTACACCCTCCAAGATGGGCAGTACATCCAGCCTAGCTATGGCCAGATTCAGTTCGGTAATTTCCCAGGCACTGTTCAAGTACCCTTGCAACAACAAGGATAGCCTTTACAACCACCAGGGCAGCCTTTGTTACTGCAAGGGAAACCTTTGTTGCAACAAGGGTTCTCCGCGCAACGACAAGGGAAATTTATCTCATAGCAAGGTCTCCTGTAACAACCGCAAGGTCAATCCTTACAACAGTTGCAGCATGCTGCATAGCAGCAGATGTAATATGCTCTATAAACCTCTCAACCCATACCATCGTAGGGCCAACCTCTACAAATGCGGGGACTAATTTTGAAACTACAAGGTCAGCCCGTGCAACAAAAAAACCAACCATGGCAGTAGCAACCCTTGTATACATACCAACAAGGTCAACCCTTGCAGGGGCAGGGTCAAGGTCAAGTCCTGCAGCAGACCTAGAATCCTCTTGTTCTAGCTCAATAGAGTCATAATTTTTCTGACCAAGGCCACTAGGTACAAAACCCCTACTTCCAAGGGAAACAAGCGTATCAACTTTATGCCCAAGGACTACAGGTCCAAAACCATCTTATTTAGGGATAACATGTTTATCAACCCTACGTTCCAAGCTAGTAGGTTCCATATCCAAATGTCCAAGGTCAATAGGCTCAACAAACTTTTAACCCATATATTGCCTATCAGCAGCCTATGCCTAGACAGTTTCAAGGTATTCAAGGTGAAAATCCTCCCTATAGTTAAGGTAATCCACAATGAGGTCAGCCTCAGATGCCATATGGGAAAAATCCCCCACTGTGGGGCCAAAATCCTTACCAGTAGGGATGGGCTTCTCCTTATGGTCCCACCTATCGACCTCCCATGCTTTTTAACACTGAATTACCTTTATTGGCTACACTCAAGTTTCCGGATATATCACACCTTACGAATGATCCGATCCTTCATTCATGGTAGTGGCCTCCAATGCCATCCGAGATACCAAGTGATTGCCCAAAGTTCGATGGAAAAGATAAAGAAGATCGTTGGACCCATGTGATGACATATCACCTCTGGTGCTCGTCGAACTCGTATGTGGATGATTCCATTCGTCTTTGTCTTTTCCAACAAACCCTCACAGGTGTTGCAATGAAATCATACATTGAGCTACCTCGGAGTACCTTCCATGAAATTAATTCATTAGCCATGGCTTCCCTCAAGCATTTTCGATTTTCAATTCGCTATGAAACTGGCACCTATTTTATCACATCACTTAAGCAAGACACCGTGACACACATCTCTGATCATATTCACGAATGGAGATGTAGAAGTCGCCTGATCAAATTTGAGATAGTTGATCACTTGCTCACTGAATGGTTTACCAAATCATTCGAATCCCCAATTGCTCATGGTATAGCTATGGGTGGATGTATCACTCAAGAGCAAGCCATCGCCTATGCCCAGTACTTGGATATGGTTTACTCTTAGTCTGGTAATTTATGCAAGTTGTTACCCAATGCTCCACCACCATCATATGGTCCTGTAGCATTCAAGTCACCAATTGTTCCTCTCATTGATGGAGTTATTGGTTTAGTATCCTAGACCCCTGCTAAAACTTCTTCCAAATAGAAGTCGGTCTCACATGCCTCCTAATATTTCATCGCAGAACCCACCCCCTAGTAAAACCTCATAGGTCCATGCTGTCCAGTCTACCATAGCAGACAAATCCTCGAAAGGAAAGAAGAAAGGCAAAGGCAAAGCTAAATTCGATGCCCCAAAATAGGGTCCTCCCAAATCGTTTGCTAGCAAATCTTTGCAACAGAAACCCAAGTATCCCTCCATCATTTGCAAGGAGGATCAGTACACTAAGGATTGTCCTTGACGATTCGAAGTTAGTCACCTGCTCAAAGGGACCCCTGCTATCCTTAAAGAGCCATTTCTATCTCAGTAGACCCAAATGGTAGACCAAGCCCGATCTTCTTCCTTTGGATCTCAAGTGTTCATGATGAGCACACCTATTAATGTGGCTACCTGATCAGAAGATTTTCAAACTCTAGCTCCAACAACTAGAAAAGAAAAAGAAGATGCACATTCTTCTTCTTCTACTTTGAGTTCTGGCACTCTGCAAATTAAGCACCCTAACATTGATTCTGTTACGCAGCCACCCTCTCTAGGTGTGCTACAAAAATCCTCATATAATCCCAACACCTGAGCCACTCAACGCTAAAATATTATTGAGGATTTGGCTCAGGCGCCATCAAAAATGTTAGCTCTTGAGGTACTCCAAAGCTACCCATTGCACCGAAAATCTTTGTTGTCAAATTTTAGGGGCATTGATCCCACCGATTCTAATTTGATATGCTTCGATCTGGAGAACCATGTTCCATGGTTCCCTCATCAAATTGCCTTTCTTATTCAGGTAATTGTTATTGAGAAGACCATCCACCACACTATCGTCGATGAAGGTGCTTCCACCTGCATCATGTCAACTGCTTGCTAGAGGGCTATTGGTCCCCTACACTGAACCAATCTCCAAACACTTTGGAAACTTTTAATGGGCATGATTCATGACCCTTTGGTGTCTTACCTAACGTTTCCATCACCCTGGAAGGCAAGATAGTGCAAGTCAATGTAGATATTGTTGATGCCAATCTCAATTATAATATTCTACTTGGCTGAAGTTAGACTCATGCCATGCATGTTGTGGCCTCCTCTTTGTTTCACGTGATACGTTTCCCCACGAAGGGAATATTGTCACCATTGATCAACTGCCTTTATTTGCCTCTTCCTCCTCAGATGGCAATGTTCCATACATCAAGCACTGTGGTGCTCCCTATGAGAGTGTGGAGGCGGGTCTCTTCAAAGATTCTGCCTTAATGGGAATTTTTCCACTCCCACCTCCTCATGTTGCCTCTGTCAACATGGTCTTCGTCAAACCTAATCCCTGGTTCATGCTTGCACTAGATCTTGTTGGTACTTGGGGCAAGGTTATGCCGCTTAGTCCCATTGAAGTCAATTACGTGGAAATTGTTTTAGCTTTGAGCACTGCATCCTCTGATTCTCATATGTTGAATACCTCTTTGGATATGTAATCTCAATCCCCTTAGCTTGTCACTTTGGAATCATCTGATCCCTTAGTCGAGACCTTCCTCATTGATGAAGGTATCATAGAAATCATGTCTCTCGAGGAACCACCATGGATCGATACTCATCATCTCTCCTCATTCCTACCTTGCCTAGTGGTCATGTCTATTTCTTTTGAAGAGTCCTCTTCCCTATTGTTCATTGATGTGTCATTTTATCCTGACATAATCAAGATATTTCAACTGAGAGAACCTTTATCCCTTCATGGATTCAGGATTTTTCACCCTACACGAGTTTTCATCGATTGTCCTTTGACTCATAACCCTCCCTCACCTAATGGGCATGGGAGCAAAGCCTTATATGAGTTCTATCCATTATTTGGCCAAGTCGATGCTTACTTGTCAAGGCAATGGTTAAACTCCAGTGCCCTTTTGTGTTGATCAAATACCTAAGTCCCAGCATGGACTCCTACCTCAAAAAGTACTATGCTTAGGTCATCTTGCATGGTTAATTATGTACATTAGTGTCTGATTCATTTTTGTATAGTGTGGTTTTTTGTGATAGTCTTCAAACAAATTTTATGTTTACTATTATTTTCTTGCTTTGCAGATGTCTGTAACTCTTCACATTGGTTTCACTGATGGTCCTTTTCGTAGTACCGGGAACCTATCATCTGTGGCATGGGCTGTCTATGATGCTAATGGTGAGTTGATTGACATTCAAGGTATCTGCCTAGGTCGTACAACCAACAACATTGTTGAATACATTGTGGTCATTGAATTGTTGTCATAAGCCATCGGTCTAGGCATAAAAGAATTGGTTTCCAACCTAGATTCACAACTTATCGTCCTTCAACTCGACGGGAAATATTCCATCAGGAACCCTCAAATATTACGAATGTATCTCCGTATCCATCTATTGGAAGGGAATTTTGATTATATTACATATCATCATATTCATAGACACATGGATACATTGATAGATGCATTAGCTAATTACGTGTTGGATAGACATTTATGAAACTGAAATGGTCAAGTAGTTCCCTCAAGTATTTTTTTCTACCTTTTTGGGCTTAAGAGACACAAATGTATGAAAAGGGACCATGTGGAGTTTTCTTTTACGTGTCCTTTTCAAACTCTCTAGACATGAAAAGATATTGAGTTACACCTTTGTCAGACTCGTTAAATTATTAAACAACATCAAATTTGTCACCATGATGAACATGAGCCTCTCCTTACTAGGGCTTGTTAAACTTACTAGGTCGGATTCATCAAAAGGATGAACTTACAGTGCAAGCATATGTTATCCCTTTCAAGCTTGCGATTAAAAAATAATTGGGCTACTCACCAGAAATGGTGGGGGAAAATTTGGAAATCTATGAGTCATGTCGGCAACTCACTCTTGAACATGAAACTCTTTTCTTCGTGTCGGGTTGGGACATCCTCCTTTGTATCATTTACCTTCCAAGGTTTAGGTCGTTCATTTTTTCCTTCTATTTGATCTCCACCACGTCATCATGACTACCAATCCTATGGATCTAGAAGTTGCCAAACTTCTAGCTGTCTTGTTGATATATCCAAGAGTTTTCCTTCTATAGTTACACTTACCTATGATTCTCTATATCATCCAAAATAATTTTTCATCCTCTCATCTCGTGTCAATGAAGTGGGATTCATTATGACCCTCCTTCGACGTGGTCATTTTTCGTCGACTTCAACTCATTATCTGGGAAGCTGACTAAGAGACTCCATTCCAGTACCTTAGAGCTTGCATGCCCTAATGGAAAGTTCTTCAAACTCGATGACAAGTTCACATCATCGGCTTCCAATTAAGTGATTTCACGGTTGTTCAACTTCAGCTCCTATATTCACATTTAGTTAATTGTGTTGATAGTACCTTGAGGGCCATCGTCATTATTGGTGGTTCCTCTCATGCTTGTTAACCGTTTACATCATTGACTGGTAATCAAGAGACTTTATAACATGCTCGACTTCAACACATGGATTATAATGATAGGATCTATACTTTGATGAGGTTGTGTTGGAGTGCAAGAACTTGAGCTTAGATAAAACACATCCAAGTTGCGAAGTGGTGTGACATGATTGTGATGATATGCATTTTTTGTTCAGATGGCTGGCTACGACCAGACCATGAGTTATCATATGTGATCCTTCTTATTATTAGATAGTTGCAACCATACCTTGGTCTCATTATGATCCTCTTTGATGGATGGTTATGCCCATACCTGGATCCGTTTACATGATCATTCTCTGGATGGCTGCATCCATGCCACGATTCATGTATCATTTGACAGAGGTCTCATTTTATGTATATGTATCTATACTTTCTTACTGGTTTTCTGATGGTAGACTAGTTCCCCACACTAATTTATAAAACATTTCATCCCTCACTCCAAGTCGGCCTTCACGCTTTACGGGGGCATCTATTACACAATATTTTGTCACTATCCTTGTACTCCCTATTCCTTGATCCCAAAGGACCTCTACAGTGAACCCCGCATGTTGTTTCTTCATGGAGAAACTTCCATTATGTCCCTCTTCATGAGTAGATCATTTCCCTTATGCACCATTTCCCCTGAAACTTTTGTTTTTCCTAGTTTACAAGACCAACACTAATGGCTTTTGTCTCCCCAACACTGATGTGAAGAGATTAGCAATATTCCTCGTGCAGAATGGAGGGACTGTATTGTGCTTCAGACACATCAATCTTGTTATGGATTTATTTTTAAATTAGAGCCAAAGCTATTGAAAATGGCGTCAAGAAATGCTAAAAATAGAAGTGCTAAAAATAGTATTGCTATAAATAGCATTTCAGGTACCAGTTTTGGACTGAGCAACAAGGAATGGAAAATGGAAGTGCAAAAAATAGCATTGTTATTTTTAGTAGTTCGGGATAGATTCCTTTTTTAGTTAATCCTTGAACTAAAATAGTGAAGTAAAATTCGAATTTGATCTTAGCAGCTATTTGTAAACTAATTAATTAATTCATCTTGAGTTAATTAGTTAAGGAAAATCAAACTTGAACTCTGTGTGGGGACATGCAACAGTTTCTCCATAAATTGAGCAATTTATCCATCAGTTAAAGAGATAAGGACGAGTTGTAATATCGAGTTGTAATTAGTTGATTTAGTTAACTGAGTCAAGTCCAGTTAGATTAATTCAAACAGTTTGTTTAATTAATTGTGAGTTCAGTTAGTTAATACTTGCATGCATGTAACTGCTGCACTTTAGATAACTGAATATTCTCTCATAAATAAATCATGGATGTCCATTCAAATAGAGACCCAGTTGAGATCCGAGAAGGGACAATGTACTATAAATTGGATGAATTTTTCCTATATAGGAAACTCATCCATTCAGAAGGAATCATCTCCTTCAGGATTGCGTAGTTACTACTAGCCCAAGTGACCAGTGTGAGGTGGGAATTCACATGTGCGGAAGCACTGGACCCCAAGAAAAACTGCACAAAGAAATAGGAGGCTTGGAGGGTAGAGGGGAAGGTTTGTGAGAGGCCTTTGATTGTCTATGAGCAACAGAGGAATTATACTAAGAGCTAGGTGGCTTCCAAGCTAATTCTTTGTGTAATTCTATGACTATTTTCCACTTGTATGATAATACAGAGAGTGGGGTTTTAGGCTGAGGCGTTCCCCAGATTATATTTCTATGTTATGTGTGATTTCTTCTCATTCTCAGTTATATATGTTCTTGATTGATACTACTCATATGTGATTAAGATTCCAAAAAGTGTTGTAGAAATAGATCTTCTATTGTGTTTTAGTATATTGCATAATTTGTTGATCTACAGTGGGAATTTCTACATGGTATTAGAGCTAGCTAAGTTGTAGAAAAATTCTACATGGTATTAGAGAAAAGGTGATCAAGGCAAAGAATAGTATACAAGAAGGAGGAGTTTGAAGTTTTTGGCTCCTGAATATAGAAATCGAGTTCTTATCACATCTCAATTTCACCAATGGCATTCAGCGGTTTAAGACTCGAGTATGCCCTTGATGGCATCTTGAATTATAGCCTAGAAGAATCACATGGAGGTAGTATTAGACGATAATGGTCTAAAAGAATTCATTGATCAAGAAGTCTCCAAGCCGACTGATGCTACTCAACTGGCGGAATGGAAGAAATGTGTGGCTAGAGCAAGGCGAATACTCGTGGAGGGAGTTCGAGATCACATTGTCTCGAGCCTCCATGAGAAGGAGACACCATTTTTGATGTGGAAAAAATTTAAAGATCTATATCAGAACAACAACGATCAGAGGAAGTTGGTGCTGAAAGACAAGCTTCGTAAGATCAAGTGTGAAAGGGTGAGACAATATCAATATATTTGAATAAGCTCACCACCTACAGGGATGAGCTTGGAAGTGTAGGGATCACGACCCCTGATGATGACATCGTGAGTCTTACACTCTTTGATCTTCCTAAGAGCTGGCACAGCTACCAAGACTCAGTTAATGAATGAGAAAAACTACCAGATTGGGAATGACATTGGTTAGATCTGATGTAGGAGGAGATAAGAAGAAACACTAGAGATGGATCTTCATCATCCAAGGAGGATGAAGAAAATTGTGCCTTATAGAGTAAGGTGAAGAAGGGGAAGGAGAAGGATTCTCATTCCAAATCTAGTTCTTCCCATGGTGGGAAGAAGTTTGACAAATCGAAAGTGCGATGCTTTAGCCATCATGAGGTGAGCCATTTTGCTACAAATTTTCCATTAGGAAATCCAAGAATGGATCCATGGGAGAATCAAAAGGTGATGCACTAGCCTCACAGTTCAAATTGGAATTCACACTTTTCGCATTCATGGTTTCATCTATGGTGGGAAATGGTTGGTTTCTTGATAGTGGAGCTTCTTTCCACATGATCGGCGACAAGAGTTTGTTTAGTACCTTGGAGGAGAAGGATCTCCATATGTGGATCACGATGGCTAATGATGAAAAGTATAGTGTCTCAGGTGTAGGCACAATTGTTTTTCAGAGGGATCATGGAGCTCGTATTACCTTGACCGATTTCAAGTATGTTCCAGGACTGAAGAAAAACTTGGTGTTGATCATGATGCTCGAAGACAGAGGTTATGATGTCGTCTTTAGTAAGGGAAAGGTTTTCCTTAGACACGTCATCACAAGACAGGTGAGGCAGATCGATTCACGATTCAAGAACTTATATGCTCTTGAGGTTCAAGATGCATGCAAAGCCCTAATGAGCAAGGCAACTAATGGAGACTTGGTGGTTGAGAGGGAGAACACATTACCTCTCAACATGCAACCATAGGAGAAGTCTCAGATGATTTTGGAGGAGCCACAATTGATGAAGCAACTTCAGGAGGTTGTGGACCATCCAAAACTGGGGAAGCCGAGAGGAGACCGAGTCAAGGCATGAACTCATGTAGAGAGCTCCAGTGGGGGGAAGTTTCGAGCCAAGTGGGTAGAGGGATCACATGCATCCAGACCTCCAAGTCCAAGGTGGGGCGATGTGGAGTGATTGTCCCAAGAAGGCTAGAATAGGGGTATGTTACACTGAAATTTGTCACCATGACTATCTGCAGTTAATATGGCTCCATCAATAGTCATATTATCCTCCTTGTCAAGCCTAATACCTCTTCTCTTCATGTCAAACTTCAAAAAAGAGATAAAGTCACTAAAAACATGTTTATCT
>APFE031287553.1:59241-83620 GCA_000404065.3 Pinus taeda | reverse complement strand
AGAGAAGGATTGCTCTTACTTGTTTTGTTTGTCACTAGAGAGTCTTAGACTCCTAGGGAGGTTAGTTTTGTCAGCAAAAATAACTCTTTCCGCACGACAGGGTAGGATCCTTGAGGTACCCAACCTCTTTGATTTAACTTTGCTATGAAAGCCTAGATGAGGAGTAGCAAGACTGGCTGAGTAGGTAGAGGCAGATACAGATGGAGCAGCAAAGAGAGCTACAGTGCAGGAATCCCAAGATAGTGCTGTTATAGACATATTTGAGCACTACAACCCTAATCACATATGCCCACAAAGAAAATGCTTCTAAACCCGTAAAAGTGTTGTTTCATACCCTAAACGAACAAGGTCAACTAATTACATCATTTCCCATAAGTTCTCCCTGAAAAACTGCTCATAACTGGTCAAAACTCGACCATATAGACTGCTCCATGTTGAGGGTGCGATGCATCTCACCTGTCACCTGCAAAGGGTGTGATATATACTAAAAATCCCTTCTGTAGGGTGCGATGAGTGAGAGCAGACAAATGGTAGAGGTAGTTTGCTAGGTGGAAACCCAAAGAATCTTCTAGAAACTGCTCATTTGACACTTGCCTCTCTGAATTCACCCAGGGATGAGTAAGAGATCATGAAATCTCCAAGTGGAACCAATAACTATCAGTGAAATGACACTAATCAAAATCCCAAAATTTGACTCACCCACCTGCAAATATCTATATATGGATCCCTCATCCTAGAGATCTAGAGGCTGGAATTTTGTATTTTGTAAGGAACTGTTGTTGGTTTCTCTATGAAACATTGTAGTTTTGGGTGATCTAGCTTTTGATGAGGTGAAGAGGGCTTTCATGCTGGGAGGATGGAAATGGATCAGATCACTGCGTTGTAATCCTCTCTTTTACTACTTCTACCAATAAAGCTATTTGATTTTTCCTCCATATTCTTGTATATTTCTAAATCTTGTATTGGTGTATGCATTTGTATGGTTAATATACATCTGATCCTATATTGTTTATGGTTATAGATATCTATGATTTGATGGTATTATGCTACTTTGACTCTATAGGTGTTCTTTGAAGTGGGACAATTGAGGAAGGAGTGTTGAAGATTTATGAAAGGAGGGAGGAAACAAGAAAGGAGACAAGCAAAAGACTGAGGTTGGTACTCTCTGCCTCTCTCTCATCTATCTCCCATAAAGGAAAATGCAAGTAACTTTGGTTTGTTTGTTTCTAAGATAGCTACTTGTCTTAGTGGACTAGCAGCTCTGAATGGACACTAGTTTTCCCAATAACAAAATTGTGACTCCACTGGGGAATGAATTGTTTGATTGTTAGTCACTGTTGTTTGCTTTATAAACTATAGACAGAGCCTGAAGTTAAGCCAACTAGCCTTCAAACTTCTTTTACTATGCAACTACAAAGTAGATCAACGCTACTTCAATCAATCTCCAGGTTAGTTTATGAACTGAACATCTGATTTGAAAACATCTTAAGTGCCCTGGTGGTAGCTCAAATAACCTCATTAGATCAGCCCCTATACTTTGTGTTTACTGTCTATCATTAGCTCGGCCTAAATCCCTGAACTTAGCTGCAAACTGTGAGTGAAAACCAAGCTCAGTCTCGTCCCTGGACCATCATAATATCTCTCATTGTCAACCTAGATGCATCACACCTCTCGTGTGTTGCATGTACGATGCATACCCATTTCCCTGTGTTACATGTGTGATGATTGAATGAGACTATTTCTGCCTCCAGATTTTGGTTTTTCCTTCATTGTTTTTAGCTTTATTCAGTAGTTTTGGTGTCTATGATCAGTATATCACTGTTGAAACTCTCTTCCCTTGCATTATTTAGCCTCCATTGATAAAGAATTGTGAATGCTTTTTTATGTATTTTTCATCTTTTACAGTTCTCCTTTGCAAAAAGTAGCTTAATTGAACTGTCGTCTTTTGATTTGAAAGTGTCGCAAGTGTCATTTCCAGTCAAAGAAAAAAGTGTCGTAAAGTATTCCTCTTTTAGATATTCGATTAAACTTTTTCCATTGTATTTGATTTGACTCATCAATTCTTTGAAGTGTAAAAAGAAGTTTTCAAGTTGGAATTGAAAGTGTCGTCTAAATCTTCCTTTCGTTTTTGAAAAGAAATTGCTAAAGTGTCGCTTTGAGGAAAGATAGTTCAGATTTGTACTTAGTTTTATTTTGTCATTCTCACATTAAGGAAACAAAAAAATAAATACATGCATGTGCATTTGTAGTTAGACTACATGCAGAAATTGATTTAGGACAGTGCATCTTAGTGTGTGCTCTCTGCTCTATGTTGAAGGAATTTTACTTCTCTTTCCTTAGTAGCTAGGATTTTCATTGCTAAATGAAAGTAAATGACTATTTATCATCTTAGATTGCATATTTAGGAATTGTATATCTACATCACACGGTGAAACTTAAAGGAAAACATCTTAATAAAGATCATATATAAAATAAACCTCAATGAACATAAAAATGCTTTGGAACCTAACACACAACATCTAGAAGTCTAGACTAGAGACGTATTCCAGCGTCGTAAATCCTAGTAACTATTTTTTTCATCATAGGTCGGGTGATTCCTCCTCTTTGATACAACAAGTTCCAGTACAGATTTGTGCTCCCACATACCGTCGAGTATATATTGGGAGACCACAATAGGCTATATATTTTATCCTTAGGAGGCCATGTCTGCCGCCCTATCAATTGCAATGCACTGAACACAGCATTCGAGAAGATTGATTGCCGTACATAAAAAGTATTATGCAGTTTTGCGATTGGTTTTGTAATCCCTCTATTTAGATTTCCAGAGTAGTCACTTTTGTTCCTTTTCAAACTCCTTAAAAGAAAAGGTCCATTTGAGCACTTGTCACTTCAGGCTCATTAAAAATCGAAGGTGACTAGAGTCATCTTTAGCTTTTTCTAGACTCTTAAAAATTGAAAAAGCAAGTTGTGTCAAGCGTCATAAAATTTATTTTAATCGGAATAACATCACTGTTCCCGTGTTGGTCTTAGGTTGAGAAAATGGAGTCCACCAATCAAGGGTTTCCCTTGGGAGGAATCCTAGTCCTTTCTCTTCTTGGGGAGATGTTGGTGCTCCACACATGCCTACATTGTCCCTTTCAGGACTCACAATTGGCCTGCCAGTATGGCTTTTCTCGACCTCTGTCATTCAAAACACTATAATTCCTTAGCAACCATATGATACTGAAGTCTCTCCCCAACCTTCTACTATGTTTGTTTCTCCCTCTCCTTCTTCCTCTTCACTTGGTGAAGCTAGTAACACTAAAAAACAAGTAACTGAGAAGAAGAAGAAAGGGAAGGAGAAGAATAAGAAGAAGCCAGTGATGAAAGGGGGCAACCATGCATCGTCTGGCGAAAACCCACACACTACACCATCCAAACCTAAATCTTCATGTGTCATTTGCAACGGAGACCACTATTAACGAGATTGTCTTTGCATCCCGCGGATCTTAAGAAACTGGTCTCCCCGCTTGCACAATCCGGTGTCTTCACCTCTGACAATCATGTTGAGAGCATACTATCAAATAGTGAAAATGAATTCAATAGAAATAAAGGAAGATCTAAGTTTCCTTGTAGACTGTGTGAAGGTGATCATGCCCCCCACCGTTGTCCTTTCCTAGAGGAAGCTAAAAGAGTATTGGATAATGGTCATGCTTCACCGTAGTGACTTCCTCCTGGATACAAGAAACTCTTTCTGAGTCCATCGCTAGTTGAAAATCCAATTCACACACTTTTGTTTTGTCATTCGAAGCACCTACCATTGAAGATAAACCCTCTGAGTCCACACCGGACCAAATTCAACAGGTCGAGACGGCAGTTGACGCAGTCTTGTCTTCAGAAGGTCCACCTTCAAATGATACAGTCATCAAAGAGAATGAGAACGACACCATTCAAATTCTTTTTGTTAATAGAGAATTCGATGAAAATGGGGGGAATCTACCTGTTCCTTTACCACAAGAAGGAAGTTCGTCAGAGATTCATCTGGCCATTTATTCGGTCCCTCCTCCAAGCAATCTAGTCATTTCCTTCAATTGGAATCTACTAGGGAGACCCCACCTACCATCTAATGTACCATTCTGAATCATAGTGCAAGATTACAGAATGATCATGGTTGGTACTATCATAGATGAAGGGGCTTCTATGAGTATCCTTTCCTCAACTACTTGGAAAGCACTTGGTTCACCATCACTTCTACCTAAGATTCGAAATTTGTCAGGCTTCAACAAAGGAACTAGTTGACCTTTAGGGATCCTTCCAAATTTGCCTATAACTTTGAGAAGGAAAATTGTTCATCTAAGCGTAATGGTAGTCCAAGGGCCTCTAGATTACAATATACTCCTTGGGCGTGACTACATTTACAACATGGGAGCTATTGTTTCCTCACTCTTTCGAGTGATGTGTTTCCTGTATGAAGGCAAAATGGTCCAGGTCATTGACCAACTTTCATTCCCCGGTTCAAACACGGCTACTGGTCAAATGCCATCCCTAACTAGTCTTTTTGCACAAGGAACTTGTCATCAAACTCCAATTCGTCCACGTGATGAGCACGAGTGATTCGGTGAATGTGACTAAACCCAGGGGGCATGCTCCATGGTCTGCTTCAGTAGAAAAACCCTAGGTATAGGGTAGCTTTCCACGTAGGATATACGACTAGTCTGACACACCTGTCCATTTAGGAAAATGGGATTAGATTGGAAAAGGATTCCCTCATCAAAGGTTATGTGAGTGGAATCTCCCACCATTCACCTTTGTCTATTTCGATGGTTAGAGACAGGGAAGTGTTTTGTCTGCAAAATGGGATGAAACAACCTTGCTTTAATGCAAGAACTTCCATACGATAATTTGAAAACTCTATTTCTCTTTATACCTGGGGGCATGCAAACCTTTTGTACGCAAGTGAAAAATGACCAGCGTAACTCTAACCCCGTAGTTTTTTACTAACTTGAACTGCTTAAGTTAGGTTATTGGTCTGATCAACCATTCACCTTTGCAAGGGCCAATTAGCACCAACAAAGTAAAGCAAAGGTTTCCCATTGAGAAGCCATCCTACCTAACCTTAGTAGTTCTTTAACTCCTAGGACAATAGTTGGTTAGTCCTAGCTTGCATACAAAAGGCTCTGGAGCAAAGTTACGCATAGGGCAAGCTCCCTAAAAAATGAACCTACTAATGGGAGACATCCTTATACAACTGGCATGAGCAATGTTTTCACAAAGTTCAAGCTCGTTAAAAAATAAACCTAGCTATGAGTATATGTTCCCCCAGAGTTCAAGCTCATTAAAAAGTGAACCCACTTTCGGTAAATAACCTTTGTGATCACATTACTATCTGATTTTAATCCTTGGTCATGTTCTTGCCATCACCTCCACTTTTTAGCCGATCATACGCCTCCACTTGATTATTTACCCTTTTGAGGAACAGCTGTGACAAGTGATTCTATTAGCCACCTTATTTACACTGCCATGATTGAAAAGTTCCAAACCTTACCTGGAACCAACTGCTACCCTAAAATATCACTCATTCCTCAAAGTCGAATCTCCTTTAAGATCTTTTTAGACTCCTAAAATATAAAAATATTTCCGAGCAATTGGCCTCTCCAACTCATTAAAGTGATTGGAAGTGTCATCCCTCCTCTATATTTTAATCCTTTTGGACCTGAGGGATCATTACACAAAAAGATCGAGCACTTGTCTTTTTCGGCTCATTAAAATGATCAGAAAAGTCATCCCTTTCGTATTATTTTATACTTTTTCAGACTTAATGGATTATACTACGAAAAATGATTACTGGAGTTTCCTTTCCATCTCTTTTCAGACTCTCCAAAATTAAAAAGGACCGAGTTATCTTTGTCATTAAGCTCATTAAAAAAATAGCGACAAACTTGTCAATTACAGACAAGAGCAAGTTTCTTTGTCACTAGGCTCGCTAAAACATAGTGACAGGTTTTCCCAAAGGGAAAATTATAGAAAAAGCATATGTTATCCTCGTCAAGCTTGGCAAAAATAAAGAGGTACTGGTTAGCAATGACTGGGGAAAAGTTGGGAAGAAAACTTGAAGAACTTCATTGGTAGTAGGTCGCTCTTGAACATGACACTTTCACTCCATCACCATGATTGAGTCGGGTTGGGTTATTCAATTCACCGGTAGTATCACCATTGGTCCTCCGTGCCATCCATTTTTGGGGTTAACCCTACTGATCCATTTTCAGTGTCGCCAATATGTTCAAGAGAAGTGACTCAGAGAATTCACCAACCTAGCTTATGCCTCATCCACTGCAATACCTTCAGTCTCCATTTTTCATGACCGCCACCCTGAACCTTTTATCATTAGATTGTTTTCACCTCCACAAAATCATTTGCTCCATTCCGTGTCATAGATGCGGGATTCATTAAGGCCCTCCTATGACATGTCACTTCTTGTTGACATTAGCACATAATCCAAGAAGTCGACTTACGAACAACCCTTTCAGTATTTTGAAGCTTGCATGCCTCAATGGCAAGTTTCTCACTTCTGGTGACAGGTTTACATCAATGGCCTTCGACCAAAAGATTTTTCATGGTGTTCAACATCGACTCATGTATTCACACCATGTGAATTGTACTAGAGTACCTTGAGGGTCATTATCATTATTGGTGGTCCCTCTCGCACCTGTTAATAGCTTACATCATTGGCTGGTAATCAGGTGATGCCTTTCCATGTTCGACACCAGAACATATTTTCACATGGATCGACTTGTAGTCCAGGTGAAGATTGAACGAGTTTGAAGACCCTGGATCTAGATTCATCCATCCGGGTTGCGATATATTCAGGAAAATAAAGACATCAAATGTACATCATAGCTACACAGATAATCATCCAAGCCAAGGGATGATGGCTCTACCAGAATCATCAGTTTGCCACATAGACGGTTTCCTATCCTATGTACATGAAAATGAATTTATAAAGTTGAGCATGGGAATTCCCACCTCAGCTAGATCATGAAAATATTATGAAGATAATGTATTGTATTATATCTTATTACAGGTCACCTTCCAGTTCTTCGAAAAACCTCGGATCCTCATGATAAAGCATTTCATCCAACATCAGAAGATTTACGACCTCATGCTTTAGGGGGCAACTGTTATAGAATTATTTGGGCATTGTAACCCCAATCACATATGTCCATAAACCAAAGGCTTGTAAGCCCCTAAAAATTTTGTTTCATACCCTAAAGAAACAAGGTCAACTGATTACATCATTTCCCAGAAGTTCTTCCTGAAAAACTACTCAGAGCTGGTCAAAACTGAACCATACAGACTACTCCATGCTCATGGTGTGATGCATCTCACCTATCACATGCAAAGGGTGTGATGCATACTGAAAATCCCTTTTGTAGGGTGTGATGAGTGAGAGTAGAAAAATGGCAGAGGTAGTTTGCTAGGTGGAAACCCAGAGAATCTTCTAGAAACTGCTCATTTGACACTTGCCTCTCTGAATTCACCTAGGGATGAGTAAGAGATCATGAAATATCCAAGTGGAACAAAGAACTATCAGTGAAATGAAAATAATCAAAATCCTAGAAACTAACTCACCCACATACAAATATCTATATATGGATGCCTCATAGTAAAGATCCAAAGGCTGGAATTTTGTTTTTTGTAAGGAAGTGCTATTAGTTTCTTTGTGAAACATTGTAGTGTTGGGTGATCTAGATTTTCATGAGGTGAAGAGGGCCTTCATGCTGAGAGGATGGCACTCGATTATATCATTGGGTTGTAATCCTCTCTTCTACTACTTCTATTAATAAAGCTATTTGAGTTTTCCTCCATATACTTCTATATTTCTGAAACTTTTATTGGTGTATGCATTTGTATGGTTAATATATATCCGATCCTATATTGTTTATGGTTATAGATCTCTATGATTTGATGGTATTATTTTGCTTTGACTCTACAGGTGTTCTTTGAAGCGGGACAAGTGAGGAAGGAGTGGCGAAGCTCTATCAAAGGAGGGAGGAAACAAGCAAGGAGACAAGAAAAATACTGAGGTACTCTCTGCTTCTCTCTCATCTATCTGCCATAAAGGAAAATGCAAGTAAATTTGGTTTATTTGTTTCTAAGATAGCTACCCATCTTACTGGGACTAGTAGCTCTGAATGTACACTAGTTTTCCCGATAACAACTGCAGTGCTAGCAGGCTGCAACAATGCGAGAGGCACGGAAGTGTTGCACTAGTGTAGGATGGCATAAAGAGGTGTGAAATGGTGCAAGATGCATGGAGTGTTGCAGTAGCTCACAGGTCAGAGAGGGAGAACTTGTCAGTGGCAGAGGGAGCTTCAACATTGAGTATGTTTCTAGCCAAACAAAGAGGTCCGTTGGGATTTTTTTTGTTTCTAGAGTTGTTGGAGTGTCCACACTTGGAAGAAGTGTTGCATGCAGAAAATTCTAAAGGTTTAGGATCAGGTTCAAGTTAAAGCCTTTCTTATTGAGAGGGAGTGTTGAAAATGGCAACAAGAAATGCTAAAAATAACACTGTTATAAATGTAGTTCAGGTACCAGTGTTGGACTGAGCAACAAGGAATGAAAAATGGAAGTGCTAAAAATAGAATTGCTATTTTTAGAAGTTCAGGATAGATTCCTATTTTAGTTAGTCCCTGAACTAAAATAGTGAAGTAAAATTCGAATTTGACCTTAGCAGTTGTTTTTAATTTAATTAATAAATTCACCTTGAGTTAATTAGTTAAGTAAAATCAAACATGAAGTCTATGTGGGGACATGCAACAATTTCTCCATAAATTGAGGAATTTATCCATCACTTAAAGAGATAAGGATGAGTTGTAATATTGAGTTGTAATTAGTTGACTTAGTTAATTGAGTCAAGTCCAGTTAGATTAATTCAAACAGTTTGTTGAATTAATTGTGAGTTCAGTTAGTTAATGCTTGCATGCTTGTAACTGCTACACTTCAGATAACTGAATATTCTCTCATAAATAACTCATGCATGTCAGTTTAGATAGAGACCTAGTTGAGACCAGAGAAGGGACAATGTATTTATTAGTTCGATAAATTTTTCCTATATAGGAAACTCATCCATGTAGAAGGAATCATCTCCTTTAGGATTGCGGAGTTACTACTGGGCCAAGTGAGTAGTGTGAGGTGGGAATTCACATGTGTGGAAGCAGTGGAACACAAGAAAAAATGTGCAAAGAAATAGGAGGCTTGGAGGGTAGAGGAGAAGGTTTGTGAGAGGCATTCGACTGTCTATGTATAGTAAAGAGATTATACTTAGAGCTGGTTGGCTTCCAAGCGAAGGCTTTGTGTAATTCTATGACTATTTTCCACTTGTATGATAATAAAAAGAGTGAGGTTTTAGGCTGAGGCTTTCCCAAGATTATATTTATGTGTTATGTGTGATTGCTTCTCATTCTTAGTTATATCTGTTCTTGATTGATACTGCTCATATGTGATTAAGCTTCCGCAAAGTGTTGTAGAAGTAGATCTTGTATTGTGTTTTAGTATATTGCATAATCTGTTGATCTACAGTGGGAATTTCTACATGGTATCAGAGCTAGCTGAGTTGTAGAAAAATTCTACAGAAGATTCTAGCTCTAGAAGCTCCGTAATAGAAGTCTGATAAATGGTTTGGCTAGATCAGGTCGAGAATGACAATTTGGCCTACTTTCCCCTATAATGATGGAACTACCTCAATGAATAAGTCCTTCTCCCATAACAAGAGGATCCATATCCCATCCATATTTCCTATATAAACCTCTCTTCTTCGCAAGCACAAACTAGTGTGAATGTTATAGTCATAGTTGATAGTTTTAGCAGAGTTAGTGTGAGTCTTATAGTTGCAAAGTTTTGGTGCTATTTTGGAGTAGACAAGCAAGCTATTAATAGTTGTAGCTATTTACTTGTGTGAGGGAGAAGTGTGATTTGGTTTGGAGTGAAGCCTAAAGGGAAGATCTTTAAAACTATTGCTGTTTGAAGCCATCATGGAATGCTAGCAGAGGTGTGTGGGAACCTAGTCTTATTAGAGGAAGATAGTGACATCAAGGAAAATGGTTGTAATCTCTATTTGATATTAATATATGCAAATATCGATTGATTTCCTACATGTTTTGTAATATTACATATCCATGTATTAATGCTTCTTGACTCATTAAGTAGGTTGAATTGCAATTTGTATATTATTATGTTTGTGTGTTGTTGGTTGTTTACTTGTTTTAGGAACCTGAAGAAGGAAGCGAGAGATTGTTGGAGCGAGCAAGTGAAGAATTCATCAAACAAGATAAGTGACCTGTTAGCACCTAAATCCACCTTAGGGTGAAGCAACGCAAAATTCAGGGTAACCACAAACAACACTCAGTCTGGTAGCTAGCCCTACCAGAACAAGAGAGGTCTCTCTCCAAGTCACACTCAGTGAATAGATAAATGAAACGGTTTGAGATGACTTACTGTGAAATATTGATCTTCGGAAAGTAAGTGAATATGGATACAAGAAGCGATTTTTATGAATGACTGTGTTTCTGGGATGGTATGGGACCAATCGACCACAATGAACAAAGAATTTAATAAAAAGGCACAGATTACTTCGTGAGGTAAGACAGGCAGACAATCTAGCAATTTCGTTTGAGATAGCACGGAATGGAGAGATTGCTTAAGAGGGTGAAAAGGGCATGGGTAACATGAATCCTTTTCAAAAGAAGAAAGAACATTGAACATGAAATTTTCCCATAGGCAAAGCAATAAAATTGAATTCTACCTTATCTAACTTAGAAAATTTCACTGGAAATGAATATGAAATGAACTGTGAAACATAACGAAATACATATGAAACATAGGAGACACATTTTCTACACTCACAGTCACATGAATCTCATGAAATAGAGCCGCTGCCTTTCATTAATCCTCGGTCAAAATATACAATGAAGAACCAAAGTTTCTTTCCCACAGTCTCCCAGAAGTTACAAGCCAACCAACCCTTTGCAAAAAGTTTTCATACAATATATAGAATGTGCCATGAGGAGATAGAACGACCAAGGGTTGGGGAGTTTATGGAATCATTACAAAATGGAGATGGAAAGCCAACCATTAGCTACAGGTGCAACGTTACAAACATGACAAATGGCATGGGTGACTGTTTGCCTTCCTTTTCCACTTGGATAGAAGCCAATCTGGAGTGAAAAATACTTTAAACTTTGCCTTATCTACCAAAAAAGTGAAGTGTAGATGAGCGGGCCCACTTGGAGAAAGTCGTGAATCAAAATTTCGTGAAATGGAGGTGAATTTGGCCTTTTTCCCTATATGTGTTGTGCCACTTTGGAGGTTGTTTTGAGGTACCTGCAGGAGTCCAAAATGTGCCCAAGTGTGCTTGTTGGAAAGCCTGGCTTGTCTACTTTCCAACCCAAGTGGAATTTCTAAATTTGGTGCTCATTTTCCCCTCCAAAACTTCATTCTCCCAAGACTACTTCCTCTGTGTCAAAATAGGGGCAGAGAGGTCATTTTTTGAGTGTTTTTGACCTTCTGGAGACTCAAATCATGCCCAAATTTCTTGTCCAAGAACTATTAGTCTTGATTTTGCATGTTGAATCCGAAAATGCAAGCGATTTGTCATTTGGAGCTCCCAATCCTAAGCATCGCGCCAGTGGCGTGATGTACAAGGAGAAAAAACCTGTGTTTTGACCAAAAATTACCATGTGACCAAAATTTCCCCAAATTTCTTGAAATTTGGGTTGGAGGTTCTTAAGAGGAACTATGTTGGGTGACAAAGGCTTCAGCCAAGATTTGATGTCGATCTTGCTCTTTTTGCCTCTTTTGTCTCTTGGTTGCTCTACTCAATTTTGCCTTCAAGCTCCTTATCCGAGCCTTTGAACTCAAGTTCCATGCCCTCTAATGACAAACCATCCTCCTCAATATGGTTTTGTATCTGTTGGCCTTCTCCAACAGTCTCTCAAGGTGGATGTTGATCCGCTCTAACTAGGACTCATGGTCATTATTAATATTTTGCTCCAAGGTGGTGAGCTCAATCCTCCTTTGCTGGGCAGCTTGTCGATTCTCACAGATGTTTTGTAGCTCCATGATCTCATGCTGGTCCTGAAGCTGCTTGTTCCTCTACTCCAAATACCTGATGATCCATTTTGCCCTCTCCAAATTGAGTGAAAAGTCTTGGATCTCTGTGTTCTGCTCTTGAATGGTCATCCTAAGTCGGGAACTCTCCACATCTGCATCATCACCCTGAATGAGGATGAAATCGGCCTCCTGTTCACTTGATGGCCCCTCATCATGCATGGGCTTCTTGCCCTTGTCCTTTACCTGTGTACTCAATGCCAGAAGTGAGGCCCCTTCCATGCCGGATGGAGATAACACTCGCTTTGCTGCTGCAAACAAGTGCCTACTGCCTCTCTGATATGTCACGGATATTGGCATAGTCATGGTCTCATGGTGCTCATACTAATGAGAAGGACCACCTATCTCATGCTCTGCCTCTGATAGTACCTGTGAAGTGCTGAAGAGGTCACGAGAGATGAAGTCCTGCCAAGCAATGCCCTGCAATCCCAACTGATGATCCACCAAAATTCGGATAAGAGAAAAGTGATAAACACTATTAAGTTGTTGCTGAGGGGTCTTATGTTGCATGAAGGTGTTCATCCTCTCTACGTTCTTGCAAATTAAAAATGGGAGGTTCATCATCCTCACCTTGGTAGAGTGCATGAGCAAACCGATGTGATAGGCATATAGACGAGAGAACCTCCCCTCATAGTTGAAGTATTTCATGATCAATTTCATGAGTGGAGCATACTCATCTTTCAAGTATCTGAATGGAAAGACTCTTGTGAGCTTCCTCAAGAATCTAGCCTTAATGTAAGGCTCATATTGTTACCTATCCACCTTCTTTTTCTTGTGCCACTGTTCTCCAACATTCGGTATGCCGGTTGCCAATGAGATAGTTTCAGGTTTCAATGTGAAGGTGACCCCGACCAAGATAAACTGACGTCCATGTAGGTGAAGCACAAAAATATGGGCCAACTCATGATGAACTCTAACGTTAGCCACCCTTTGACAAAATTCAAAACATGATAGATGCTGGAAACATGACATGGCAAGAGGGCAGGCCTGCAATTCAATGAGGGTAGTTGGCTCATCCCTAACATGTTTGCCACTTTGTGTCTCCATCTCGTACTCTAATGAATGCTTTGATGCCATGACTGCTGTGTGTACTGTACTTGGGCTGCCCTTTGATGATGGTGTGAAACTGGGTGTTGTTGTGATATCTATCAATTTGAGGGGCTTCACAAGCAATTTGAGGAAATTTGGCACGATTTCAGCCCTTTGTGGGTATCCGTCGCGCCCGATGAAAATTTTCACTGTGGGGTGGCTCTATGTGTGCCGCACCCTGTGTGTGTGCCATGCCCCTCTGTGTATGCACCGTGCTCTGGAAAACGAATCCCACTCACTCTAAACACGCACTTTGCTCTCCTAATGTCTTCGCAACATTTCTCTATGACCTTGATGTCACAATGACCTTGTTCGTTGTGGAAACTTTATGGAATGAAGAATTTGCAGTTTTGGAGGAAGATTTCAGTCAAATTCAGGCCTTTTAGCCTTGTATGCCGCGCCTCCCATGTGCACCGTGCCAGTGTAAATTTACACTGGAAAATTTCTCCTAGTGCGTCGTGCTCCCTTTGTGCACTACGCCTTTTTGCAGGAGCCTTTTGGAGGCCTTCCCAGTGTTCCAATTGGGTTCAGGATAGCTCGTTGGAAAGGTACTTGAGTCTACTTTCCAACCCAACTAGAATTTCTTGATTTGGAGTTCAGTTGCCATGAAAAAATTCAAATCTCTCAAGACTGGTCAAAATGTGCCAGATGAGGCTGCCTCAAGGTAGAGTGTTGTTGTAGTCAAATTTTGAATACCTTCTTCAACTCTAGATTGAGTTCCTGATAGCTCATTGGAAAGCTATTTTTGTGTAGTTATCATCAAACTCATCAATCAAGTCATTTGGCCAACCAAGCTAGGAGAAAACTTAATTTTCCGAAGGTCACTTCAGAGGTGTATCAATTCTCCCAAGGTGATTGTATTTTTGACATTTCTCTAAAACCATGAAACCTGTGTAAAAAGTGAAGGATTTTTTTCTTCCTTGGTTTTCTATGGACAAACACCTCTCTCATTTTTCCCAAATTTATCTTTGATTTCTCAGAAACATCATCTGAGTGAAACCTATCCTGATGTGTGGGACAAGGGATTTGTCGAAATGAAGTGAAGGGGATAGGGGGCTTCTAAATTCTTGAGAAAATTTTGGGAAGTGGGGAGGGATGTTAGAAAGTAGGGTAAAGTGGAATCTCGTAAATTGAGTGAGGGGAAGGGGTACAAAAAGGCAAAACACAGGCCTAGCCTAGAAAATTGCCAAGTTGTAGCAAGAAACTAGGGTTTGTGCGAAAATGAGGAATTTGGATGATTTTAGTGAGGGGAAGTGTTTAATAAGGTAAATTATGGATAACAGAAGGTGTATGAACTTCAAGATACAAGTTTTTCTGATGATTTGACCATCCAAGAGAGATTAGCTTCAAAACCCTAGGAGAGGGAAATGAACCTTGCCTAGGCGCAACTGAAGCATGAATAAGGTGTAAAATGACCTAGTGGAACTTGACATGATGATAACAACCCTTTGAATGATGGTACACTCAGTTGAATGGTGACATGGAATGCCATTTGGAAAACTTTGACAAGGGTAAAATCAAACCCTAGACCTAATGCCTAGTGACCAAATTTTGCTTGAAGACTCACTAAAATGACAAAATTTGACCTTGACACCTTAAAATCACTTTGTAAGAGCATGTGTTGATCACTGGAGGAAGGCTGCGAAGACTGACACTAACACGACCAAGAGGTATTCCCTCTTGATTTATTCTAACCTAAGGAAATCTTCCATAGAATGTATCTGTTGTGGCTAGACCCATCATCAGGCTAGTGGAATTCGTTCATCCGCACTTATAATTTTAATTCACTACAATCCATAATATAGGCATGCATTAGACACATTCTCCAAGGCTTGAGCACTGATTCATTAGAACTATCACTTGTGTCGCGAAGTGTATCATAATTTTTTCACTTGGAGATAAGTATTGTACTACTTCCATTTAAATAGGAACATGTATATTATCGGTCGTAAATTCTTACATAATTGGTTGTTAATTTCCGATAAGTGTGTCATCATGTTCAAGTGATGTTCTAGTTCCATTTATCACCTATAGGATCCCACACTTAGTCATTTTATGGAATTGATCCTTCTTCAGTCAAACTTGTCCCAAACACCCCCACTAAACTATGTGTTGCATAGTCTAAGGTCACAAGAAGTTTTTCTTGCCCTTAGGAATTGTGACGTACATAGTCTTAGCCTCTAAGACCTAAACACTATGTAGTCACAATGCTCAAAAACCACCTCTTACTTCCTAGAACTATGTTATCTTTCCTTCAAGTTAGTCTTTCACTACACATTACGTAGTTTCACTCAAAAAACTCTCTCTCTATCTCTTTGAACTACACAATTGCGCAATCTAGTGGCTCAGTCTCTCCCTTGAACTAAAAATTGCATAGTTTGAGTGAGCAAGACATCACTGTTGTCTCCTTAACATCCTCAACTACATAATCTCCCTTCATTGGCCCTCATATACTATGCATTGTGCATCCACAGTCTTTAGAACATCACTTTTTCCTCCTAGAACCATGCATTATGCAATCTGTGAACCTTCTCCTCTATCTAGCACTCAATCCTAGGTCTGATCGGTAAATTTCTTAAAGGTAAGTAAACTAGGAGATTTGTAGACTGATTTCATCTTCTCATGAGTGAATTTCACTTGGAGGTACTATTTCCTGACATGACAAGATGGTGTTAAAGAAATATGACAAGGAGACCATGCAAGGTTACACTCAAGAACACTAAAAAATAGGATTATCATTGAATAAGAGGATGAAGGGACACTATATAATGATAGAAGCTGGAAGATCTAGATCACATAAGAGGATCCATATCTTCAAGCCTTCTAGAGGAGGAAGAGGAATAACACACAACATATATCATGAAGATACAAATAGAACAATGAGGAGAGAAGTTTGGCTTTGACACACGCTAATAAATTTCATGTTATCAGTGTTAAGTCATGTCTTGACATAGTGTCATCGAAAGAGTCATATGTGTTATCATGTCTCCACATCATTTATGGATGTAAATATTTAATTTTCAAGAAAATGAGAAATGTAAATGTGTGGAACTCCAAGAGTGAGATGTGGAATATGAAAAGTCACATGTATACTAAAGAGTCACTAGGAAAAGTCTAAGAGTCTTGTAGAAGTTCAAGGGTCACTTGGAAGTCCAAAATCATGAGGAAAGCTCAAGAGTCATGAGGATATGAATTTCCATCCCTCTTGTTATATATACATCCTCATAATTGAAGCAAACGGATTTTGGAGTTGTAAACCTGGGAGAGCTAACCTTGGCTTCTCTAACTTGGCATAGTAGAGAAAATCATTCTTTGGAGAAGTAATATGTGGCTTAATGTTCTACTATTGGATCTAGTATCTCAACATTGTAACTGTTGACTTGGATCTTTCACCTAGTAATCAAAATCTCATTGAGCCAACAAATTTCCATGCATGTATCATGAATATTATAAGACTATTCTTTAGCTAATTTTCATGTATGTTTTGTTAATATGTATTAAGTAAATTGATCTATTTCATTGGATTTCGTACTTATGTTGTTGAATTGTGCGTTATATTTTCTTTAATGTTCATAGTGTCTATGTGTACTCTTTTTCTAGATAAGTAATGAATATTTCCTTACTCTAATGTGCCCCTCTTGGGACAGTACTATTATTTTCCTTCTAGATACACACTCTTACTTCCCTCGCGTGAAAGTCTCCCTTCACATATTGCAATCAATGTTTCATAGTGTCATCTTACTTGTTGATTTCAATGGCTATGTGTATACTCTCTTCTGTTATTTATTGCAGCCAAGGAAAACCTTAGAGTTATGGTGGTTGGATTGATCTCCATATGGGGCTTCCACTCCAAACAATGTGAGGTCTAATTGGTACTTCATACTGGGGTGACCCCCTTGGTTGACAAATTTCCAACACTGTCAACAAACCATTATAAATAAGTGATGTATTTGACCTACCGTGGCATCAATTAAGAGAAGTTTGATTTCAAATTAGAATCAAGTGTGAATGTAAGAAAAGGAGGTTAAAAAGTCTTGAAGAAGGAATAAAAACCCTAGCGAAGAAAGGAGGAACCCTAGCGAAGGAGAGAAGCTCATTTTTCTCTTGATTTCCCTCACACATGTGAGATTTCTGAGTTGCAAGAGGGTCGAAGGTCACAAGTCTATAATAGCGGGTAAAAGTTTGATTCTTTAATTTCATTGTTGTCTATCCTCTACATAATTTTTAATTCACATGCATGTATTATTAATAATATTCTGCATATCTAGAAATGTAAAAAGAAATAGAACTATAATAGTGTACAATTTCATATTTTAAATGTAATTTTATTAAATCTACTGTGACAAACCGTTGATTGGAATATCCATAGTAGTTTACAAATAATATAAGCATCAAATCTAGGTTTCTTTGCATGTATTTTGGACATTTGGAGAGGATCTATATTAGTTAGAACAAAATTCATAAAACCCTAATCATGGCCAATGAATATGTGAATAACCCTCATGATCATGCAAGGGAGAGGTTTTCGTGGTTGGAATGACATGTCTCTAATATAAATCATAATGCAAATCCCTCATTGAGACCTTGATCAATAATCTTGGGATATTTAGAGAAGGTGGGGGTTCAAATGCAAGAGACAAATCGAATTGGGGATTAAGATTTTAGGAAGAAATAGAGAACCAACCAAATAAATAACCCTAAAAAGATAAACCTAGTTTGAGTGTCATGAATCAATCACAACACCTCTTTAAAATAGAAGCAAAGGTTGATATCAAGTCATACCATGGTGAGATCGACACTCTCAATCTATATCACTGGTTTCAACAAATATAATTGTATTTCAATGTCCATAAAATTGAGGAAGAACATAAGATTTCATTTTCACGATTGAAATTAGAGGGCCATGCCTTGAATTGGTGGGAAATCCACGTGAAAAACTTGAGGTTGGAGGCATAGAACCTCTAGTGACTAAGTGGGAGGACTTTAAAACCCTTGTAATATCACATTATTACCCTTTTGGGGTATGTATAGGACTAGTGGATCTAGTGTCAATATCCAGGGAAAATTGTTGAGTATCTCTCCAAAGAACCTAGATGTACTCATAAAGTATTTGTGGGGTTTACATTTCTATCTGTACGAGCAAGTGATGATGTTCAAGCCCATATTGGTGGAGGAGGCTTGCATACAAGCACAATAACTAGATAAAATATGCTTGATGAAAGCACAATCAAGTGGTCCAAAGCATGTTGCACAAAAATTTTCACCTTGACATTATGCAATTAGTGTGAGACTATCCTCACTCATACCTTCCTCCTTTGCAAGTCTTAAACTTTAGTTCTTCATATCAAACCTTGAAAATAATAGAAATACCTTAAAAATCTCTAAAACTATGGTTCTGCACTTTCTCTTAGCATTACCTATGGTCCCACACCTATTGGTCATGTCCCCTGTGCACCTGACCACTTTGTCTCTGTGTTATGGGTGTGGACCCATGTAAAAGTTAAAAAGGCGCAAGTGCATTCTTAAAAACTCACTTTGAGTCATTTCTGGAAGCTTCTAGAGGGAATCTTGAGGTGGCAAGTTCGCTCCTTAAAGGTTTATGCATCCCATACCTTTAGGAGCTAACCCCTTGATGCGAGTAGCTTATCCCTTTGAAGGAGGACTCTATCCCTTCAATGGTGGACCTATAACCTCCTTCCTTTGCACTATAAAATGAAGCATTGGGCTAGTTATTGAGGAGGTTGAAAGCTAAATATTTTTGAGGTGAAATGTTGTTGGAACTTAGTCTTCCTAATTGAGCTTTTGAGAGGAGAGATTACATATCTTTTGATCTCACTTGGAAGAGAGTGAGGCTTGTCAAAGTAGAGGAGATTCTTGTTTGGACCCTGGGAAGAGCTTGGACAACATCAAGGCACCAAAGGTTGTAAAGTTCTTCTATTTCAAAGTTAATACAATCAAGTTTATTTTTCTCAATAAGCTGTGTTTTATGGTTTATTTCATGGATTCCTTGATCACCATGATGGACATGATTTATTATATTAGCTATGCAGGTGTTATTTGATGTGTGCTTGTTTGTGATTGCAAGTTCTTAAAAGGAAACTCTTTCGGAGCTGTTGGAGCATGGCTACCACAAAATAACGTTGGACTTAAGGTAGGGTCTAAGACACCTTTTATTTTTTATTAATGAATCGCAATATGTTTAGAGAAAGGTATATTTGCTTGTTGCTAGATATCTATCGATACTAGGGAGATCGGCCTTGTCCGCAAGAACGATTAATCCGGCCAAATAAATCGTTCTTGAGGACAAGGCCGATCTCCCTAGTATCAACAGATATCTAGCAATAAGCAGGACACGCAAATCTACCTTTCTCTAAACATATTGCGATTCATTAATAAAAACTAAGAGGTGTCTTAGACCCTACCTTAAGTCCAACACTAGTTTGTGGCAGCCATGCTCCAACAGCTCTGAAAGAGTTTCCTTTTAAGAACCTGCAATCACAAACAAGCACACATCAAATAACACCTGCATAGCTAATATAATAAATCATGTCCATCATGGTGATCAAGGAATCCATGAAATAAACCATAAAACACAGCTTATTGAGAAAAATAAACTTGATTGTATTAACTTTGAAATAAAAGAACTTTACAACCTTTGGTGCCTTGATGTTGTCCAAGCTCTTCCCAAGGTCCAAACAGGAATCTCCTCTACTTTGACAAGCCTCACTCTCTTCCAAATGAGATCAAAAGGTATGTAATCTCTCCTCTCAAAAGCTCAATTAGGAAGACTAAGTTCCGGCAGCATTTCACCTCAAAAATATTCAGCTTTCAACCGTATGTACTCTCTCCTCTCAAAAGCTCAATTAGGAAGACTAAGTTCCAGCAGCATTTCACCTCAAAAATATTCAGCTTTCAACCTCTCCAATAACCAACCCAATGCTTCATTTTATAGTGTAAAGGAAGGAGGTTACAGGTCCACAATTGAAGGGATAGAGTCCTCCTTCAAAGGGATAAGCTCCTCACATCAAGGGGTTAGCTCCTTAAGGTATGGGATGCATGAACTTTTAAGGAGCGAACTTGCCACCTCAAGATTCCCTCTAGAAGCTTCCAAAAATGACTCAAAGTGAGTTTTTAAGAATGTACTTGCGCCTTTTAAACTTTTACAGGGGTCCACACCCATAACACAGAGACAGAGCGGTCAGGTGCGCAGGGGACATGACCAATAGGTGCGGGATCATAGGTAATGCTAAGAGAAAGTGCGGAACCAGAGTTTTAGAGATTTTTAAGGTCTTTCTCTTATTTTCAAGCTTGTTATGAAGAACTGAGGTTTAAGACTTGCAAAGGAGGAAGGTATGAGTGATGATAGACTCACACTAATTGCAGAATGTCAAGGTGACAATTTTTGTGCAACAGGCATTTGCTTCAGTTGTATATGGAAAACTTTCTAAGGCTAGAAATGTTTTAATTGAAAGCTGCTTCATTGCCTTTAAATACAAGGCAAGGAATATCTTTTCACATATTGATTTTATCATCCCCAGACAGAGTGCTGGAAATAATATTTTCTTGGTTGGTTGCTTCTTTGTCACCTTTAGATTCAAGGGCAGCAGCAAAAGATGTCTCATCTATATTCAACTATGATCTAGACAATAAATCTGGGCTACCTTATGTCTTTTGGGCTGAGATGATAGCTGTTGGCACACTAGAAATTGTTACAGGTTGCTTGGATATGTCCTGCCTGTGTCCATGATGGTGATTGCAGGTGAAAGTTCACCCTTTTCCAAATCCAGGAACTCCTCATAATAGTTACTACTTCATCTTGAAACTTGAGCCTACAAATCTCCATGTGAGTGCTGGAAATTGTCTCTTTTGTGCTGCGGGTTTTTCCATCTTCAATAGCTGATTTATTACCTTCAATTCTAGGCCTTGACACATCTTCAAAAATTGGTATTATCCATGGCTTCTTATGCAATTTCCAGGGGGCTAGATGTGCCCATTTCTTGATTTATAATGGCTTCTTGATCATTTTTAGACTCATGACTCTACTCACCTTTCAATTCTGGGCTATTTTCTTCATCTTCCATCATAAGACTGCTAATCTTTTCTTCAATCATGGCCTCATTGTCTTTAGGAGGACCAGGGTCCTCTTCTATATTGTTCTGGGAAGCATGCAATTCTGCAATTTCCTCAACTAAAGGCTGCCATTCAAGGCTGCAGTCCCAATGCATAAAAATCCAACTTATGAGCACCTTTCAACTTAAAAGAATCCAAAAAAAAAAAAACAGTGAGACCATCTAGAGAAATGACCAATATAACATGTCATCCACATTCAGATCTGATTTGGAATGTCCATCTATAGACGTTTAGAGAGGAACTACCATGGTTTCTTAATGCATTGTGTAATCTGCAATTTGTTGAAAAGTGGGTCATGGTGATTACACACCAAGAGTGTTGACCTCAAAGGATATGAGGATGGAGTACAATACTTCATGCATATTGTTTCAAGCAATCAACAAAACTATGAGAGTTCTGAAGCATCACACATGACATCGGAACACACATACACAAGTGAAAACTGAGTTAAGAGTCTTTTTGAAGATTGTGAAGGAAGCATTGACCTGAGAATCCTATACATTTAAACGATTCCAATGGGCACTATCTACATAGAAACAAGAAATATATGGTTGTCTGGAATTAGCTTTGATATTTGGTATCTACTAACATGTATCTCAATATATCCATTGGATACGTGAGAAGTGCAGAATAGTTGGTCATGACTTGGTCCAATACTAATAGATTTTTCCAGTACATGATGGTAGCAGGTAATCCTTTCACTCCTTAATGGATCACTATTTAGGAATGTCCAATTGCTCTATATACTAGAGCCATTCTATGATAGATCAAGATGCCATGATGTATGACTGCTAATGGATAACAAATGAGGCTCGTTTGTATTTGTTCCAGTTTTTGTACATTCATCTTTATGAAAGCATGAATTCCTATGTATAAATCTATGAATTTTGGGACTTTTAAGCACATTATTTAAATCAGAATGTAGCACTGAGATCATGGAAATCAAAAAATGGTTTAATTGTCTGCAATTTTGCATTGTAAAAACCACAACAATATTATTTTATGTCAATATTTGATCCAACATGCCTGACAAACAGCAGTAAAGTTTTTGTTTCTGCAAAACAGAGTCAAGGAAGGAGAAAAATGACCCACCCAACTTTGTTTAATAGGATACTTTGGCTTATTGTATTTATTAACATCACTTATTCATTTGCACAGAGAAACCTGTCCCACTTCTTTCATTTATTTTAGTTATTATCATCACCCACTCATTTGCACAAAGATATCTTTCCCACCTTAGGTTGTAAGAGGACCTAGCTTGTGCAATTAAAATAAAATATGGTAATGCTACATACAGAATTACATGTAATTTAACATAATTAATAGAAAATCAGTTGAAACATAACAGAACCATAAATATTTTATGAGAGCTGGCATAGTTGCATAGTTTAATGGTTCAGGTTTCAATTTTTTTTAATAAAATTGTGATTTTTACAGTTTAGTCTAATTTGTATTTAAATGAATACACTAACAACTCAAACTTATAATTCTAACAAATTTTTATATAATTCCAACAAATTTTTATATAGAACATAACAGAATTAGACTTGAAACTTAACAAGGAATTCAACCAAATGATTGCATCCACTTTGGTTAGATTCTAAAAGCTTATCTAAATAGCTTGTTCTTGATTATCGTTATTACAATTTATGTGCTATGTTAAAATATTCCACTAGGGAGTTGTTTCAACATTTTCAATACTGCTTGCAATAATTTGAACAACATTTGCCTCTAGGAATTTGAAAAGCAAAGAACAGTATTGTCCAATGAATAAAGAATAGAGTTGGTCATATTCCAAACCAGGGAATTTGGAGTAAATGTGTTGGCATTATGAGACAAGTGTTGTCCTTGATGGCAAATCACTTAGATGATAAATTATAGTGCAGCAAAGTTATTTTCAAGTTCACGGAATTTTATGCAGAGAAAAGTTTACTTCATGTAGAGAAACGTTCACGGAATTTTATGCAAAGAAAAGTTTACTTCATGTAGAGAAAAGTTCACGGAATTTTATGCAAAGAAAAGTTTATTTCATGTAGAGAAAAGTTCACGGAATTTTATGCAGAGAAAAGTTTATTTCATGTGGAGAAAAGTTCATGCACTTTCATGGTTGGTTCATGGTATTAGTCCCATAGTTTTGATCCTATGGTTTTGGCCTGTGGTATTGGTCCATGATTTGAGGAAGAGCTTGACTATATAAAACAAAGGAGACCATTTGGCTTGGGTATGCTTTTGGGTTGAATATCTTAAGATATGAAATATTGGGTTATTGTTTCAAAAGCTCGATCTATATGAAAGTGAAGTGGATATCAAATCTGTGAAGGGTGATCTCTCGAGCGTTGCAGCTACGGAAGTGTGGAGGAACCACAGGAGACGCCACAGAGGCACCACAGAAGGCGCAGTGCGGAGACGCCACAGAGGCGCCACAGAAGGCGTAGTGCAGAGACGCCATAGAGGCACCACAGAAGGCGCAGTGCGGAGGCGCCACAGAAGGCACAATGCAAAGGTGCCACAAAAGGCGCAGTGCGAAGACACCACAGAGGCGCCACAGAAGGCGTAGTGCGGAGGCGCCACAGAAGGCGCAGTGCGGAGGCGCCACAGAAGGCGCAGTGTGAAGGCGCCACAGAAGGCGCAGTGCGGAGATGCCACAGAGGCGCCACAGAAGGCGCAGTGTGGAGACGCCACAGAAGGCACAGTGCGGAGGTGCCACAGGAGACGCCACAGAGGCGCCACCGAAGGCGCAGTGCGGAGACGCCATAGAAGGCGCAGCTATGGAGGTGCGTGGTGCCACAGAAGGTGAAGTGCGTAGCGACGCAGGCCAGAGAAAAGGAAATTGCGTATATGTCTTAAGATCTTTTGTTGACTGATTTTTGTTGATAAGGTGTTGTGGGTTTAGTTTACTGTTATTGTGGATCTGGTTATCTGGGTGACTTACTAGTACTTGATGATCATTTGATGTTTATGGATTTAGTTTTAAAATTTATGAAAAGTGGTCCTTGAAAGAAAAGAAGTAGGGGGT
>APFE031287553.1:0-35708 GCA_000404065.3 Pinus taeda | reverse complement strand
CTCGACCTCGTTTATTATCTTTTGCCGAGATTGACCCGGAGAGAGCCCTCTCCTGTCCTCGTAGGGCTAGCTACGAGGTTGAGCGTGGTTTGATGTGGCCTTGAGTCTCACCTTATTTCAGCCTAAGGTAGATTTGAGCACTAACAAACACCACAACAATTGAAGGCAAGCATGCAAAGATGCAAGGGATGTAGGAATAGATATAGGGGAGTAGTTCGAACACCACGGTCTGGGAACAACACATACAAGAGATACAACAAGTAGCTACTCAGTCCGTTGCTGACCTTGCAGCAGTCCGAGCATAGTTGAGAGGTCTTTGCGCAAAGATCTCCACACCAATAGTGACTTGAGGGTGAGTCATGATGTTTGTGCTGGCGGCCTCTTGGGCATGGGATCCTCCCAAGGCAAGTTTTGGGGCTTAAAGCCCAAGTTTTGACTAAGTCCGATGTAAATACTCCGTGATTTATGGGCGTGGAGCGGGAAGATGGTAAATGAGTTAGAGGGTTGTCTGCCATCATTTTTGTAATATAATATAGGTTTGAGAGATATAACGAGGAGGCATTGTGTCTAAGTGTAGAGTCATGTCTTTGGGTCATAGAGTAGGAGAAGGCTCTACAGCTGAGTGTGCAAAGGCCTAGTAGTCTGTAGGTGAGTGCAAGGACCCATGCAGTTGAGTGTGTAGGGTAGGTTGAGTCTGTAACTGATTGAAGTATTAATAAAGAGAAGTTTTACAATATTTCTGTGTACTTTTTCCTGTTTTATACATTGAAGTATGTTGGGCATGAATTGCAAGTTTATTGTTTATTTGTTGTGCGAAGTTATATGAATGTGTTGAATAAGTGAATATAATATAAGGTATATGTTTACGCAAACATAGCTAACTATTATAAGAAGATAAGTAAAATCCATGGTGTGACTTGGGGAAACAACACAGATCACTTCTCTAGTAACACAAAAGCTCCATAGCCCCTGTTTAGGGTTGAACAAATATGAATATAGCCAGGCCGCGAAGGCCTCGCAGGCCAGGGAAGTGCACAAAGTAACCTGCACAAAAGTATTCACAGTTGGACTAAATCAATTCCTCAAACGTCTCAAGGCTGTAGAAACCTGGTTCTAGTGTTCCCCCCATATTGCTTTAGGTAAGACCTCAGTCCACACTCCATGGGCTGTTGCCGAAAGGGCTAGTAGTATAAGGATTTGTTTGGCTAATTAACTTTGAACCTAGGTCAAGCCCCAACAAGCCAACAATGGGTGTCACAAGTCTTGAACCAATGAAGTGGGGAGATGGTATTTTCCTTGTAGGGTTTCTCAACATGTTGTACGTCCCACATTTTAGCCACAACATCATTAATACCATCTGTGTGTGTGAATTGTTGGTGTTGGTTCATGATGGGTGCCTCTAGCTGGGAGGGCCCATCCATATTAATGATATGCTGGTCCATATAATCACAATGCTACCTTATTAGGGTACAAAACCTGCAGACGATTTTGTGGGGAATTCACAAGAGGAAAAGCCCACTAATCAAATGAAGAGCAACTTTGGGTTGGTTAAGAAGTCACAAGGCTACACCATTAGCTCTATCTATGATGGATTTGTGTAGTTTTCTGTACAAATTTTGGGAGGAGAAATAATGTGGAAGTGTCAACACCAGTGGTATCCTTAGATGTGAAGTGCATCCAGGGGGTCCAATTTAACTAGGCAAAGTACCTCTACCAAAATTTTTTGGATGATTGTTGTGAAGCCCATGAAGAAGGAAAATCGTTCCATTATGTGTGCTTACTATAATTGATCATGCTGGTAGCTTGGAGGATGTTAGAGGATTCCTAGTTCCCAATGCCAGATCTAGACTTATGTGAGGCTGCAAAATTCACCTCGCTAGGGGAAATGAAGGACTCTAACTGTATCATTGAAACCAAGATGTTCTGGGTACTGTTTGAATCCGAGTTGCATATGGTGATCAACCAATAGCCATAGATTTCACCTAGTCTACATGTGCAATATAAAAATATAGTAGGCTTTAAAGTAGATTTTCACAGTTTGTCCATACATGCAAAGAAGGACGCCGAAGGAAAATGGCACAAGTTGTCATATCTAGTCATAGATGATGATATTATGTGGGTCAACAGCAAATGGCCGAGTACTTGACTCACCCCATCTAGCGAAGCAGCAAGAACAAGTAAGGATGCAGAAGTAGAAACAAGGAAAACAACAACTGCACAAAAGCCATGAAAGACGAAGAGACAAGCACAGAAGGCTTCTAGGAAAGAGAAAGAAGCACATCAGGCTTCTAAGAAAGAGAAATAAGCATGTAAGGATTCTTAAAAAGAGAAGGAAGCATAGGAGGAAAAATATGTTCAAGCAATAACAACACAAGTCACCATGGACCTCGAAGAGTTGGATACAAAGTGCACCTATGTTGTGGTTGAAACTGTAGATGAAGAGGAAGGGGGCGAAGATGCCTATGTCAGATCGGAGGACTTAGAATCCCTCTTCAGGATTAGGAAGAGATAGGAGCATAGCTGGGCAGGACCATGCAAGAAGCAGAAGTCTGATAAGTCTGCGAGTACTACATCATTGGTCCTCACGGAGGGGGACCTTGATGAGATAGGTGATGTTGTCTTCTCCACAACTGAAAACATACAAGGGCACATCAAGGATCAATACCACCAGGTACTAGACAAAGTGAAACTAGGCCTGAAGGATTTCTAGGTCCAAGCATGAGTGATCCCGACGAGCGCTGGACAAGTGAGTGTGGTTCAAGCAAGTGCGAGCCAGGTGAGTAGGACATCAAAGGCAGAAAAAACTAGATACCTTCATGCAGTGATTCTACTGGAGGGTTCCCTGGATATGAAAACAGTTGAGGATTAGGCTTGGTTGCTACATATGACCAACATGAGTATGAATCTTGCAGCACTATCTATCCAGACCTTGGACGAGCTCAACCAAGGAATTTCATATGAGCTCTACATCTGAGAGAAAAGAGCTCTATTGATTATAGACGAAGTAAAGACTAATAATCAATAGATGTTTTCAAAAAAAGAGTAGGCCTTGCAGGCCCACGATGAAGTGAGGCAGCACAATCAACAGCTAGAGGCAACCCTTACGCACATATGTAGTGAGCGGCTATTGTGGCGGCTACAACCACCCTCCAAAATTTTGGCCTAGACCAATTTTGGAGCCTCCTTTGGAGAGTTTCACTTGATGACTGCACACACTTGGGTTCACTCCATGAGCTCGCATGAGTCCTTACATCCACCTTACTTGTTCATTTCATTCAAGTCTTTGCACGCTGATGTCTAAGTCATGCTTGTGACCTTGTTCTGGTTATGCTTAAATTCTTCACTTCATATTTGCTTATTGTATTCACTATGAAAGAATTTTTTGCACACACAGACAGAGTCACATTCACCATTGCGCAAGCATTGTCTCGATCAATTAACGATCAATCATGAGTGTCATGCTTATTTCTTACACCATTGGTGAGTCTTGTTGAACATATGTGTCTGGATGGTTTGGTTGTTTTGTCATCAATTCATGCGAGTGTGTCTTCGTATAATCACTTATGCATCCATCGATTGTTCACATACTTAGCCATTTTTGTTAAAAGATCAGACGACCTAAATCCCTTCTAGTAGTTGGACCATCACCTTGCCATCGACTCAATCGACTATCAACCAGAATAGTGTAGAAGCACCAAGCTACTCTTTCAAGTCGCACTACCTGCAAGCAATCCATTGAACTCTCATACTGGTTACTCAGAGAGTCGGACCCGACAGTCACCCTGGGATTTACATTCCTTAAAAATTGTACAGAGGCCACTGACCTAACCCACTCAACTGACTAAGGAAATTGTGCAGGTAGGCCGGACACACACCAAGTACCCACGCTTTTCTTCCTCAGAAAATTGTGCATTTTTCCTAGTCAATCATCCTGATAATCGACCAACTATTCATATCATAAATTGTGTAGTGTTCATGAGAAATATTTCCACTACTCATCAATCATCTTAGCTCGGAAATTTCGCAGAGATGATAAGCAGGAATGCCTCCCGGCCTTAGTGTAGTTTTCCTTGCTAGCAACCCCTAGCAACAGACTGTGAGTTCCATCTAGGAATTACATAGTTTTTGCTACCAATCTCTCGGATAACCAATTGGCATTTCCCTCTTGGAATTGCATAGTCTTGGCTACAAGTGACCCCAGTAACCAACTAGCAGTAACCTCTGGGAATTGCACAATTTTGGTTATCAGTGATCTGGGCAGTTCCCCAGAAAAACTGTGCAATCCATGTCTGCTAACCTTTCATGTAGCTAGCTTATTCCTATGGAAAATTGCACAAATCTAACTTTCTAGTGCCACTACCTGTTTTTTCTAAAAAATACATAGAGAATGTCTGCCTTGCCTTCTAGCAGCCCAAATTGTTCCTCCCAAAATTTGCACATTTTTTCCTCCTAGCCGAGCAAGACCTTACAGACAGTCACTGTCAACTCTGATTTCATGTCTCCATCTCTCAATCACTCTTCCGCAATTTTCATCAGCAGTTTCCTAGAGCCATCATCCTACATCATAGCCTTGCTGCCTCTCTTAGTTACCTCCACCCAAATGATCATGTGTCATGGTAGACTAGGAGGTTATTGATTTGATGTCATCTCATCATGACTGATTACACATACACGTACACCAATGAACATGGAAAGAAGACGAATGGGATGAATGAAGAAAGCACATGAAAAATGACAAGTTCACCAATAGACGAATGAATGAAGTGCGTGAAGTGAATGACCATGATGAACAAGCACCTTCAGGAATATATCAGCCTGTCAAGCCTTCAAACATGCAAGCAAGGAACAACATGCTAAATCTTCATCAACTAAACCAAGGACCATCAAAGACTCTGTGCACTTCACCATGTGGAGGTGAAGCTAAAGACATCCATCACCCATCAACATTATAGCTCAACATGCACTGCAGCAGTAGCACGAGTGTACCATCATTGTCATGTCAAGTCATGTCAAGTCACATCGTGAGTCATGTCACCCGCATCCTCGCTATGGGCTTGTTGTCAATCAATGTGATGTAACGTGGAAGTCTAAGATATGCACTTGTTGAATGAAGAGTCATATAAGTTGAAGAGTCATGGAAGTCAAATGGTCGTGAGGGTAGTCGAATAGCCGCAAGAGTCAGTTTCACCCTTGGATATAAATATTCCATCATTTGTACATGTAAAGGACTTTTCATCTCATCTCCTCTCACATAGTCAAGGGAGTCTGTAATCTTTTCTTTGAGGAGTTAGTAGTGGCTCCAACACCCCACTGGCATGGTTAGTGATGTATGGTGTAATGATGTGTCTTGGAACTTTCACTTAATTCAGAAGCCTATTAACAATCCAACACGTTTTCACACAGGTATTTTATCTGTTGTAAGACCGCTCTTTAACGCTTCTAATGTATGTTTATTTAACCTACGTTCTACATATGAACTGCTTCATTTGTTGTAATGCATAATTTATTAATGGAAATGTGTTGTATATGTTGTTAATGTTGTCCCGTCCATGTCCACTACTCTACTGACATCAGACAAACCTTTCACTTGAACCTTGTTGTAACAACTGTTGCACTCGTTTGGACTGCTCCATGAGTTTTATACGTGTTATCTTACCTTGCATGTTGTGATTGTGGCATCTGAGTGGACTGGTCCTTCGGAAGATGTGCGTTTCCTTTTGCGTTGTGTGTTCCTAGCTGAGTTGGGATTGATCCCTTTCAACTTGGAACTCACCTTCACCATCTACCCCTTATAGTGAAAGAAACATTGACACAAGTACACTTACACTCACCAAGAACACAAACCTCACTTCTCGAAGACAAAGCGAACCACTCTCATGTGCTAACAAGCAAGAGTTGAGGCAAATCCTAAGTTAAGAAAATGGCAATTGGGTCATCATACAGATGGGACTCCCACACAAAATAGTGTGGCTCACACTCCCTCTAGCACGACTCTGTAGTTGGTTACTCCTCATGTCCCAGAATTGAACACGAGATTTCAGATCAACACCTTCACTCCG
Source organism: Pinus taeda (assembly GCA_000404065.3). NCBI lineage: Eukaryota > Viridiplantae > Streptophyta > Pinopsida > Pinales > Pinaceae > Pinus > Pinus taeda. Next base: position 29,649 of record APFE031287553.1, on the reverse strand, counting down.
TCTGTCCTATCACGCGTTAGTTCGTGAAAGCAGTCAAACTGATCCTAGGCATATAACATCTTCCGTATACATCTAGGCAGCCAAAAGCCACTCCTAGAGGAGTTGTTGTATCATCAGTGAAAGAAGCAATCCTTTTCACGCTTGAAGGTTTGGAGGAAGCTATTGAAGTTAGAGAGGAACCTCCAGTCTTCCTTGAAGATGAACAAGGCACTCTTTTAACCTTGGGATTGAACTCTGATATAGGAGGTGGAGGGGAAGGCAGTGGATGAAATGGAGGTAGAGAAAAACTGACAGAATCAGTCCTGAACCATTGGACTCTAAAGGAGAGGAATAAGACAAAGAAGATGAAGAAATGGTTGAACCAAATCCTCAATAGACGACTCAGGGACCTTTGGCTCTCCCAGTTGTTCTGCACACGATTACAAAGAGAGAAAAGAGAATTAACATCAAGTTCAATCCTAACAACACAGTGAAGGAAGAAGACCACTTAGACAACTTCTACCTATAGTTGTAGACCCTTGAGGTATGTTATGACGACGTAGCATGCAACTCCATACAGAATTGGGGTTCTCTCAAGCTTATGTTCCTCGAAAATTTTGCTGATGACATGACCCCAACCATGTTGCTCAAGGAATTGGGAAGCCTCAGGATGGAGGGAAAAGAGAAATTGAAAGACTTCAATCAAAGGTTTATGTTTATTTTGAACAAATTTGTAGCAGAAACTAAACCTCATGACTCCATCACTGTTGACTATTACACGTATGCATTCCCAACCACAATTGCACAGTTCATCAAGTGAGTTGCGAAGCCAACACTTTTAGAAAGCTGTGAAGAGGCCATTTCTATTGAAAAAGACTTGCGTACAATTGCAGTCATCAAGGATGATGAATCAATGAAAGACTCCAAGGATGCTAGTAGAAATCCCCAAGAGACAACAAGCTAGGGTATAAACAAGGAAGCAACTAATATTGAGACCCTCACTCGCCTTGTTAGGAACTTTTCCACTGAAATGTCATAATTCAAGCAATGGAGAATAGACACATTTGCAAGTAGCCATCCACCCAAATAGACACAGGCAAGTAATTCATCAACCATCTTAGTAAGAAACAACCAGTTCGCTTCCCAATTTGCGCAGAAGCCTGTGTTCCAACTCAAGCATTGAACTGATCCTAATTTATGTTTGTTCCACAAATAGTTCCACCCTGAGAACTCTTGTTTATATTGGAAGTGAGCCATTACCTCAGTCTGTAGTCATACACTGAATGTAGAAGGTGATATGCAGGAGCAATCAAAAGACACTAATGATAGGGAAGAGGTTTCACTGGACGAAACATCAAGTTTTGGGCATGTGGTGAATGATTATTAGTGCTTGCAAGTAATCTCAAAGATGAACACTGAGAAGTAACCCCAAAATCGAAGTGATTGCTACAATCTTAGAAGTAAAGGGTCTCCCCCTACACTTGGGGAAATGCAAGAGAAAGTGAGGCAACTAATAAAGAAGTCGATCCAGCAGCCACCTCGAAGCAACATACACAAATTAAGTATGGGAAGATAGTGGTGGATAAGAGTACATCCATGAGAAACATGTTGTAGAACACTCCGCTGGATAGCAGAAACATCTTCTCTACCTCGGACACCTCAGTGAGTCTGCCACCTTTGGATTAAAACATAGTCAATGACATGAAGAAAATTTGAGTGAACATCAGTTTGTTTGAGGTAGCCAAATTCCAAAGTCAACGAGATATCTTGTTCTATGCGTTGGGACATACAACGGTGGATAGCACAACCTATACCTACAAGGAGAAAGCACACCTCCCAAATCATTATCTACTGTCCTCAATACACTCTGGATGGAAGAAGCAAACTCAGGTTGCCCCCATTCCTTCTTTCATTCAAAGTTTTCAACTACAATGTTCACAAAAACTTGGTTGATTTTGGCATGGTGGCCAACGTCATGCTGCTCTCCATTTCTAAGAATATCAATGCAATATGGAGTGAAACATCCACGAGGATCATCCAACTTGACAGAAAATTAGTACCAACCATTGTTGAACTTTGAGATGTGATCATCTGACTATCTCACGACAGTCGAGTTCACCAATGCATCAGCATAGTTGTTGTGGACATATCGGAAGCATATGGCTTACTACTCAGCAGAGACTAGTCCAGCAAGCTGGATGGATATTTCATTATGGACTCATTTCACATGTGGCTTTCGTACAAGGGTAGATGCAACCAAGTCTGGGTGTTATCTGAGAGTTATATGAAACATAATGCCCCTCCCCTTAATGGCAAGAACAAACCATTAGCCTTTGCAGAACTCATGTTTAGCAACTACCTCCTGGAAAAGACATTGGAGTGTTATCTTGCATGGCCAGCTCTAACCTCATTAGACAAGTAGTTGGGACTCCTTCCTCACCCAACTAATGATAATGAAACTTATACAATTTTTTTTCCAATAGTAGCAATAGTAGCAACAACAGTAGTAGCAATAATACTACCATGCTAAATGGTCCATGTACATATGATTTGTGGGCTATGAGCCTTAACAAGTTAGGAACATGCGATGGCCCAAAGGCTGAGTGTATCTCAGTCATACAAAATGATGGACAATGCATGATTTAAAGCTTTCTAAAGTTCAAAGTCACAAGAAACGATGCTAATTATAAAGAACTCATGCTAAACACATGAAGGACCAACACTATGAATGAATAAAGCAACCTAGGAATATACCATGATTTGAAGATGGCCAATCACAATCAAGTTACACACTACAACAATGACCAATCATTGACCACTTGATTTAACAATATTGGGATGGGCCTACACGAATAGATGATGACTTGAGTAGGCACTACATGTGAGCAATCTAACATGAGATTCTTGGTAAAGAAGGAGACAAGCCATTGCAGCAAAGAATATGTAACACATACATGTTCTTTGTACTCCTTTCACTAAAAAGATTCACTAACATTCTAATTTAAATCATTCACGTAAGGAATCTGAGAAAATTTGATGATGCATTGGCTTCAGAAACTTGAACCCTTCCCAGAAAAAAAACAACTATCCTATGCCATCATCCGATCCCATGTTGCACACAGTACCTGAAACAGTGGTGTTGTCTTCACTTGAAGGTCTTCTGGAATGCCACTAGGTCTCAGTCGAGGAGCTTGGTGGACCAGCACTAGTCCATGAGAAACTTGGCCCACACATGTATCATTTGCACTCACTTGATGGGATGATTGAAAACCTTCCTATCAACAGCCAAGTCCTCAAACATTAGTTTCAGTAGGTCAGGGAGCGCCCATGCCATGTACATAGTCTGCTTGCTCCTTGTTGTTTTTGTTTTGGTTTCTTTTGCTTATTATCTTTCTTGTGGTTTATTTGATTATGCTTATTATTTTTGTTCATGTTTCATTTTTTTATTTGATATATTACTATTTTTGTTTCCAGAAATAAGTGCTGCCAACTACTATGTTCTGGCTTTTAAATAGAGTATGTGGCTGAAATTTGAAGAGACTTGTGACTCTGCAACACTTGGCTAGACTTGTGTCTGTCTTCTTTATGCTTGGTTACAACCTTCATCCGATGAAGTCCTGATGGAAAATATGAACCATCTATAAGGGAAGCTTTGGTCCAACCATGAACTTGTGTCCACACTGGGAAGCCCCATGCTTGTACTCAACCTTTTGCTCTATGTGTTTAAGCTCATCCATATAGTAGAATCGAAGAAGGGGAAACTCTAAATGAGCAAACCTATTTCAGAGGTATTACATGCTTATTTGAAGGAACAACCTCTTCTGCTCTCAATAAGTTGGGATCCATCTTGCACCCAAAAAATAAATAAGTGCCTATGCATAGTCCTCTTGAAAATACAAAGGTGAAATAAGAGAATGGCTTCCTGCATAGAGAGGTGAAGCATGCAACTCCACCGGGGTACTGATCAAACTCGCTAGTAGTGGTGCAATGTGTGTGTTCCTACGTGACTCCGTTGGGGTACTGTCCAGGCCTTCCACCAGGGGAGAAAAACAATAGATGAAAACTTATGCTTTGAAAATCTTCAACTCGTGAGCTAAACTACCCTTCCTGAATTCGAAACGTTGAGATTCAAGCTGGACTTTCCTTGTGTTTAACCTATTTCGTGAAATATGAACCACGTATGTCCATGGGGTAAGTGGGGAAACTAAGGTAACCAGCACAACGATTCAATACTCCCTGAAATACCAAGGCCCCGTGCTAGAAGTGAACAAAAATTGAGAAGATGGAGCTCTACCTATGTGTTTCCAAGTGTTGTAGTAGCTACAACCACCCTCCAAAATTTTGGCCTACACCAATTTCGGAGCCTCCCTTGAAGAGTTTCACTTGATTACTGCACACACTAGGGTTCACCCTGTGAGCTCACATGAGTCCTTACATCCACCTTGCTTGTTCATTGCATTCACTCTCTACATGTTGATGTCTAAGTCACGCTTGCGACCATGTTCTGGTTATGCTTAAAGTCTTCACTTTGTATGTGTTTATTGTATTTGCTATGAAAGCATCTGTCACAATCACACACAGAGTCACATTCACTCTTTCACAAGTGTCATCTCAATCAATGAATGATCAATCATGAGTGTCACACTTGTTTCTTACACCATCGGTCAATCTTGTTGAACATATGTGTCAAGACGGTTTGGTCATTTCGTCGCCAAGTCATGCAAGTGTGTGTTTGTATGATCACCTATGCATCCTTTGATTGTTCACACACTTAGCCATTTTTCTGAAGGATCTGGTGACCTAACTCCCTTCTGATAGCCAAAATATCACCCTACCATTGACTCGATCGATTGTCAACCAAGACAACACAAAAGCACCAAGCTATCCTTTTAAGTTGTGTTGCCCACAAAAAATCCAATCAAATCTCACGCTGGTTACCCTAACAGTCAAACCCAATAGTCACCCCAAGAATAACTCCCCTCAAAAATTTCACAACCAACACTAACCTCACCCACTCAACTGACTAAGAAATTTCTTAGATAGGCTGGACAAACACCAAGTACCCATCCCTGTCTCCCTTAGAAAATTGCGCAATTTTCCCAGTCAGTCATCCCGACAGTGGACCAAATGTTCATATTAGAAGTTGCACAGTGTTACTGAGTAGGCCTTCCACTACCCATCAGTCATCTCAACTCAGAAATTGCACAGAGTTGATCAACAGGCCGGCCTCCCAGCTTTAGTGTAGTTTTCCTTTCCAGCAGCCCCTAGCAATAGACTACCAGTTCCCTTTGGGAATTGCGCAGTTTCTATTGCTAGTCTCCCCAACAACCATCTGGAAGTTCCCTTTTGGAATTGTGTATTTTTTGCTACCAGTGAAACTAGTAGCCAACTGGAAGTTCCCTATGGTAATTGTGTAGTTTTGGTTGCTGGTGACCTAGGAAGTTCCCCAAAAAAACTACACAATCCTTTCCTATTGACCCTTCATGCAGTCTAGCCTAGTCCTTATGAATATTGTGTGAATCTAGTTGTTTAGCCCCACTACCCATTCATTCTAAAAAATGCATAGAGCATGCCTACCTTGCCTTCTAGCAGCTTGGACTATTCCTCCCAAAATTTGTGCAATTTTTCCTCCCAGCCAAGCTAGACCTTGCAAACAGTCACAATCAACTCAGGTTTCCTGTCTCCATCTCTTAGTGACCCTTGCACAGTTTTCATCAGCTGTTGCCAAGTGCCATCATCCAGCATCAGAGCCTTGCTACCTCTCCCAGTCACCTCCACCCAAATGATCATGTGTCATGGTAGACTAGGAGGTTTTGGATTTGATGTTGTCTCATCATGAGTGACTATAGGTACAAGTACGCCAAAAAACATGGAAAGATGATGAATGGGATGAACGAAGAGAGCACATGTAGAATGATAGGTTCAAAAACAAAGAAATGAATGAAGCATGCAAACCAAATGACCACGATGAACAAGCACCTTCATGAACAAATGAGTCTATCAAGCCTTCCAACATGCAAGCAAGGAACAACATGTTAAAGCTTCATCAAACGAACCAAGAACCATCAAAGACTCCACACACTTTTCCATGCAGAGGTGAAGCTATGATACACCATGAAGACATCCATCACCTAGCAAAACTATAGCTCGACATGCACTCTAGCAGCACCATGAATGTACCAGCATTGTCATGTCAATTCATGTCAATTAACCTCATGAGTCATGTTGCCCACATCCTCACTATGGGCTTGTTGTCAATCAATGTGATGTAACGTGGAAGTCCAAGGGACCCACCTTTTGAATGAAGAGTCATGTAAGTCAAAGAGTCATGGAAGTTGAATGGTCATGAGGGTAGTTTAACAGTCACAAGTGTCAATTTCACCCTTGGCTATAAATACCCCCTCATTTGTACATGTAAGGGAATTTTCACCTCAGCTCCTCCCACATATCTAAGAGACTCTGTAATCTTTTCTTTGAGGAGTAAGTAGTGGCGCCAACACCTTGATGATGGGGTTAGTGATGTATGGTGTAACGATGTGTCTTGGAACTGTCATTTAATTTAGAAGCATTTTAACAGGCCATCATGTGTTCACACATGTATTGTATTTGCTGTAAGACTTCTCTTTAACACTTGTAATGCATGTTGCTTTAACCTGTGTTCTACATCTGAACTACTTCATTTGTTGTAATGCATAATCTATTAATGGAAATTTGTTATATATGTTGTTAATATTGTCCCATCCATGTTGACTACTCTACTGAACATCAGACAGATCTTTCACCTTAACCTTGCTGTGAAAACCATTGCACTCATTTGGACTGTTTCGTGAGTGTTGTACTGTTACCTTACCTTGCATGTTGTGATTGTTAGATATAACTAGACTGCTCTGCTGGAGGATGTGTATTTCCTTTTGTAATTTGTGTTCCTAGTTGTGTTGCTACTGATCCCTTTCAACCTGGAACTCACCTTCACCTTCTTCCCCTTACAATGAAAGAACCATTGGCGCAAGTACACTTACACTCACCAGGGTCATGAACCTCACTTCTCGAAGACAAAGATAACCACTCTCCTCTGCTGACAAGTAGGATTTGAGGTCAATCCTTAAGAAAATGGAAACTGCGCCATCATACTAGATGGGACTCCCACACCAAACGGTGTGAGTTCTAGTTGGTACTTCATACAGGGGTGATCCCAAAAATGTTGGCATGTCTAGCACCATCAACAGCTTCCTAAGCTCCAAATTCCAGTAGAGGGGGCCTCAACAAAGAAAATTCGTAAGTTAGCTTTTGCAGTGAAGGAATCCAATGGGGAAATTGGCAAAGTTCCGTTCGAGATGCAGCTAAAGGTTTTAGAGCTTCAAATAAAGCTACAGCCAATGAGAGTGTAGTTAGAAGCTACCATTAAAGCATATATGACAAATCTGGCCATTATAGTTAAGGACTATAGCCAATTATTTGAGCAAAGAATGGAAATGTCAGACTCGCTGTAGGAGAACACACACTTTTAGATGATTGAAGTTGACATTCATAAAAGGAAACTACAGTTTGATGAGATTAGGGTGACAACATAGACCTTAGCACCTATGCATAAGTTCACCAAATTCCAAGGGAAATTCATCCAGACACAGATTGATGAGCTGTGTCGGAAGGCCTCTATCATTTCCATAAGGACACATCCATGGGTTGACGAAGCAAGAAAATTGTCGTAGAACATCCAAGGAAAGTTAAAATCCCTTCACCATAAACATAACACTATGGGCCTTGCAGTCGAAGGTCCAATGATGGATAAGTTGGTCAAAAAAGTTCGCCAAGTTGTTGTGCAGGTAACAAATGTAGATCTTCAAGTGTTGATGATTAAATTCAGTGGCCTGCAAGAAAAGGTTGAGGCAACACCAACATAGTGACTTAAGAAGAGTCACTCATTTGTGTTGGGGGCTTGTTGGGACAGGGTCCCTTGGGTTAGATTTTGTTAAAGTTTTGTTAATTTTGTAAAGATATTGTAAAGCCTCCTCATTTTTAGGAGCAGAGAATGAGTAGCACGGGTTAATAGGATTCAAAGTGGATTTAGGAAGGTCAAATACCCTTAAGTTTGTTAAAATTAAGTGTTCTGAGACTCGTCCATGATTCATGGACCATGGTATTGTAATGAAGAAGAGTATAAAAGGAAGTCATATAAGAGTCATAGAAAATCCAAAGAAAAGGAAGTATAGGAGTTAAGTGTAAATTTGTCTATTTTGTACTTGGGTGAAGGGGAAGGCTCTTGCAGCTGTGTGCACAGAGACGTTGGCAAGTCCACAGCTAAGTGCATGGGCCCCTACAACTATGCGTGCAGGGTTGTAACCAAGAATCTGAAGCATAATAAAGGCATATTTTGAAGTGATATATGTGTATCTATGCATTACTATTTATTTCTTAAGTTGTTGTATTTATGAACTGTTGAATGCATTTAATCAAGAAAAGTACATAATAGAGTTTTGAATACATAGATCTACTTATTTATATGATGTTATACATGTTTAGTGAAATCGGTGAAGGACATAAATCTGCCAACAATTATTTACTGCAAATTCTAGGTTTCAAGGGTTAGGGTTTGCAAAGGTGAAGATAAATCCCTAGATCTACAAAGAACACATCACATAGCCCTATGGATGCATAAACTTGGTTCTAGAATTCCCCAATACTACCTTGGGTGAGACTGCAACATGCGTTACGTGGGTTGTTGTCGAAGGGCCAGTAGTGTATGGTTTTGTTGGTTATCACAGCTAACTCTGAACCTGGGTTGAAGCCCCCTTAAGATATCACATAGGGGAGGCTTTCATACCATGTGTGTGGATGCTTCAAGTTGTACATGTGCATAATGTGTATGATCATCTTGTTGGCGACCTCTATTTGGCCATCAGTTTTGGGGTGGAATGTCGTGGACTTTGTAAGTTTGGTATCCAACATCGACCAAAGACTTGAATAAAATGCACTTAGGAATCTCTTGTCCTGATATGAGATAATGGATTGTGGCATCCCAAAGTGTACCCACACTCGCTCAAATAAGACCTTAACAATGGCCTCTATTGTGATACTCTTCTTGGAGGCTGCCATGATGTCCATCTTAGAGAATCTATCGATGATCACGAAAATCAAGTCATTGTTATTCTTAGTGGCAGGAAGGCTCAACATGTAATACATGGAGATGGATTCCCAAGGTCAACTAGGAGTAGGCAAAGGAGTATATAGGCCTTGATTCTTGATGGTTGGTTTGGAAATGGCACAGGTGGTCTAGGATTTAATGTACTTCTCAACATGCCAATGAAGTTTCAACCAGTAAAAATACTTCTACAGAACTGCCACTATGTTCTCTACTCCAAAATTTCCAGCGAGCTATCTGTAGTGTGCCTCCCAAATAATCTTTGTATGCTCACTTTAAGGAACAAAAAAGTGTCCCAAGTGGCATAACAGTGCATCTTGGAGGTGAAAAGTTGGAGCTTTCTTACCTTCTAGGAGTGTCTGGTATGTGTTGTTGAATTCTAGATCACACTTTTAAAGATGTGACCACCTTAAAGTATCATGTCCAAAGGAGTCAAAAACAATGTTCAGTACCATGACTAGTGGTCGACTAAGGAAATATACAACATTATTGGTGCTTCCCTTCTTATATTTAATGTTGAAATGGAACTATTGCAGTTATGTGGACCATTTATTATGGTAATTGCTCTATAACTTCCCTTGTGTCTATATGGACTATAGGGGTCGGTGGTCTATGTGGATGACCGTTTCCTTCCCAAGAATGTAATGCTTCCATTGATGGCATGCCTGCACAATGGAATAAATTTCCTTGTCGTAAATGGGAAACTTTCAAATGGTGTTTGAAACTTTCTCACTATGGTAAGCAACTAGATGCCCCTGCTGAGTAAGAACTGCACAAATAACATAGTCAAAGGCATCTGTCTCAATCTCAAATGGTTGATGCAGGTCTAGTAATGTGCGCACTGGTGCATAATAGAGGTGATGCTTCAACTTAGAAAATTCCTTCTGTTGCGTTTCAAATCACTTTTTTTTGCTTTCTCTCCATCCTTGGTGACTTGACTTAAAGGCCAAGTGATATGAGAGAACCCCAACATGAACCGATGGTAGAAATTGGAAACACCCAAAAAGTTGTGGAAATCTTTTAGAGTGGTTGGGGTTGGCTAATCTCGAATGACTTGTATCTTGGCTGGGTCCACATGCACACCCTGCTCATCAAGAATTTACCTCAGATATTGAGCTTGGGTCATGCCGAAAGTGCATTTATCCAAATTGGTGCACAACTTGTGTTTTCGTATGGTTTGAAGGACCTGTCGAATATGGTGGGGCTTCTCTTCCAAAATGTGGCTAAAGATCAATGTGTCATCTAAATACACCACCGTGAATGCATTGGTGAAGGGTCATAATATGTCATTCATCAATCTCATCAAGGTTGTGGGGGCATTCATTAATCTGAATGGCATGACCAACCATTCGAAAAGGCCCTCCTTGGATTTGAAGGTAGTCTTCCACATATCGGAGGGTTTGATATGAACCTGGTGATAACTAGACTTCAAGTCAATCTTGATAAAACATTTGGTCCCCCTTGATCTGGTCCGAAAGGTAATTGACCTATGGGATTGGGGACCTATTTTAGACAGTGATATTGTTCAACACCCAATAGTTAATATAGAGTCTACAGGTCCTGTCCTTCTTCAGCACTAATACAATCAAGCTCCCACAGGGTGATGAGTTTGGTATGATGTCCCCTTTCTGCAACGATTCTTGAATTTGTATTTTGATCTCACTATTCTCTAAAGTATAGCATCCATAGGTTAGTACAGTGGGTAGTGGTGCACCTGGGGTCAAATCAATCGACCTCATAGTGCAGAGGTACCCTTATCGATGAGGCCAAAATGTCCTTGTACTCCTCCAAGACCTTGTCCGTATGCTGCTATTGTGTGGAGGAGCCTTGTGTACAAGCCATGGCTGTAACCTTCTTATTTCCCTGAGGGTGAATCATAAGGAAAAAAATTTCCTGGTCTCGGAAATGATATTATTGCATTTCTTTGTAGTGGTCAAGGAGATGGCGAGAGGTGGCAACCTCAGGTATCCTATACAAGTTATTTCCCAAAGTAATAATCATAGAGCGAGGTCTAGACTCCTATATAACATGTTGTTTCCACAAGTATGGTTGTCCTAATAATACTTCAAAAAATTCAAGAGGAGAAGCATCACACAATACCTCATCCCTGAAAGGCTTGATGTTGTAGGGAAGGTGGCACTATTGGTTGATATGAAGATATTGTCCTTAGTGAAGCCACACGATCATGTACAACAACGTATGTGCTACAGTCAGGAGGCCCAGGGCTTCACGACCTCTACTGAAATGAGGTTTTTTTGGCTCTCATTGTTGATATTGAAGTATAACGGAGAACCCTTCACCTATATCTATGAGTGGAATAGGCTTTCCCCCTCCTCTGGATCTTTAGGCTCATTCTTCTAGATCTCGGTAGTGGCCAAAGTGGCGCTAGGCTCTGCATCAATGATATTATTCCCTTTGTGATTCCCCTTGTCAAGTTCTACTCAGATTTAGAACATGCGTCTGATTCGAAAGAGTTCAACTTGGCCACCAACCACTACTTGGCTTGACACTCACTTGTGTTGTGAGTGAAGCTCTTATGGAAATCACACAATTTTCACGTGTCCTTCTTTGCCTTCATGGTTTTTTTATTTTCTTGCAGCTTCAATGAGTTATCCTGGGTCAACCTGCCTTGAGTTTTTCCTTTGATCTATGGTTTGGAGGTACCTTTTCATTTCTTCGGTTTCACAGATCCAAATTATTGCTTCTTCTGTTTAAACTTATACTCAATTTGGATAGCGTATTGGTATGTCGTGCCAAGAGAAGAGATGTCCAACAACTCCATCTCATCCTAGATGTACTTATGTGGACAGTCATAGTATTTTTGTACAAAATGCCACTCAGAATCTTAGATACCCAACTTTGTGTGAAGAGTATGGAAAAAAAGTGTGAACTCTCACAATTGTTGGTCCCTTCCTTGTCGTAGTATGGTCCACTCGATGTATTTATCTTCATAGCTCCTCATAGGGTAATATTGTTCCTAGATTGCGTCTTGAAAAGAATCCCATGTGGGTGCATATAAAAATAGTGAGGATTCCCTCTCATCCTTTTGTTCATAGTAGGTTTCCCTCCAGTCCTTGATGTGTGGGGTAGATTTTAGAAGTAAAAAAGTAATATTTTCTCGATTAGAAAATTCTCGAATAGAAAAATATCCTTCCAATAGATTTAACAATTTATCTATGGCATTTGAACCTATCTGGCCCTCAAATATGGGAATATTGAACTTAAATTATAGCTTAAAAGGAGTTGCGGCTCCAGAGTGGTTGTTGAATGAAGATGTGTCGCCTATGGGTAGCCATCGAAGGATATGGGACAATTTATCCATCATCAAGTTCCTCTATCACTTGAGAGCTTCCTCAGGTATTTTGATAGGATCTCCTACCCCCTCATCTTTATTTTCTTCCACCATGGGAGGCCATTGAGTTTTGCAAGGTTGGTCTTGCAATGGTTCAACTATTTCAAGCCCTAACTCCTTATACCCTGACCTCATTGGGGATATGCAAACAAAAATAGAGAAAGAGTAGACTGCTTTGATACCACTGATCTAAACTTAAAAAAAAATGCAAAAAAATATAGATATAACTATAAATATAGAAATGAAGTAGAAATAACACTTCATTTCATTAATATCAAAATATTGAAATATGCTTACAAATAGAATCGAAATGAACTAGCTTGGGGATGGTAGCTTATCTCTGAGAAGAGATTTCATGACTACATGCCTCTGAATTGTGTTACAATGAGGCTCAACTGCCTATTTATTATGGAAAAATAAGGGAAAACCTTAAGCGACCAAAACCTTGACCCCAGGAGATGGAAATCAAGGCATTTGTGGGCCCTGTTGGGTTTAGTTGGGTGGCCAACTTCCTGGGGTCGTAACTTGGTCACATTATCCTCGTTTGGCACATACGATACATTGTTGTAGAGGTATCTTTGAGTACTATAGGATTTTCCGCTACCTATGGCTATGGACCTGTTGTAGATCTAAAAAAAAGGTCATTTAAGAAGTCAAAACTGCTAGTAAATGTTGAAATAAACAAGGAAACGGATGAAACTCAATGGAGGTCTAGCCAGATTAGGTAGGTGGCCACCAATATCCACTTAGATAACTTCGATTGGAAAAAAACTTTAGAGCTTGACAAAACTTGTGAATTGAGTTACTAGGACTGGAGCCTTGGTTAGACAAATTCTCTGGAGCTCAGCAACAGTTATGGGTTGAGTTCCTAGTCCTAGAAGCCAATTTGGAACAAATTCTATGGAGTCCTGGACAACTTAGGTAGAGACCGATGTAGTGATGGTTAATGATATCTGGCTGTGAGGTGGAATCATTAGTTGATGGTTAAGGTGGTTTTGCCTCTAGAAGCTATGGTTTGTCTTTTTTGGATTGGTTTATCCCATGAGGTCCCACATTAATGCTTGGAATATGGCATGGGGGTGATTGGTTGAAAGAAAGAGTTGGTTTAGTCAATCTATGGTTGGCTGGAACATGGAAGTCCCGAACCTGGTTGAGTTTTGCCTATGTCTAATAAGATCTAAGTTTCTCTTTCTTTTGATAAGGAAATTTACTTATTATGATGTGGCTTAAATGGATGTTCTCTTATTGTTATTTATCTAGTTATATCCTAGTTATAAGCATGGTTATATGACAGATTCAAGTATGTCTCTTATCACATTTTATTGAATGAATGTATGGTTAATGAATGCATGACCTAATTTATTTTATGACAATTAATGTGAGAAGGGAGTGACCCTTCTTGTTAAGCCTCAAATAATTTTTCAGTCCCTTATGATCAAAATTTCATTCATGACCTATAGATTTCATGTTCATCATGTGTTTGACAGAATGTTTGTCATGGTTAGGCTTGGTTTGGCCAACTCCTTCATCAATTTTTGGTGTTGAGGCTTTGCCTTAGTGTCCTTATTGTCTTGAAATTATCATCAAGTTATGGGAATTGGTTTGGAGTATAAGCCTAAAAAGGTGGATTAAATATCACAGTCTCTAGCATGGAACTGGCTGAAAAACACTGCAGTTTCTCACTTGCAAGAATTGCGAGAGTGACTATACAGTTCCAGTTGCATGCATGAATTTTCATGGGAGGAGCTGTGCGCTTAATTCATTGAAAGGCTATATTAATTTAGGGGTTTCCCTAGAGTGGTGGATCAGCTCCTAGCAGTCCTGAAGCACCCGAGCAAGGTCTATAAGGTGCAACATTGCCTCCTCTCACATATATCCACTTTCAACATCTTACTTGGGGTTAAAATGAGGTGAGGGGTTACTATGATATGAATCAAACTCTTAGATGACCTTAGGGAAATATTTTCAGAACAATACCTTATTGACTTCCGTCGAGTTCTATAAGACCTCCAGGAGTAACTCAAGCCCTCTAGGTGGCCAAACCTTAAGAAAACCCACCTTTTCCTTGACCTAGAGCCCCACTTGATCCCTTGGTAAGGGCTTCATGCGACTATGGGTTCCAATTCACTCCCATAGACCTGTATTAATAAAATTGTATCCTTTCTTCTAGTGTTGTGCTAGTGACTATGATAATTAAGGTTACTTTCTAGGGTTGGGGCTAAGTCTCTCCCCATAAATCCATGAAACTTCTAGAACTCATAAAATACATGGAAACAATTCTTGTAAAGAAAAGCTAGAACTAGGACTTGACTTGACCATCCCTAACTGGGGCTGACATTCTATCAAACACTTGGTAGATATGCAACCTATAGGTCAACTCATGAATGCAAGTCTAGACATAAGGGACTGAAAACTTATATGAGATTTAACAAGAAGGGTCTCTACCTTCTTTCATTAGTTGTCATAACATCAATTAGGTCTTGCATTCATTATTTATTTGGTTATGAGGGAAAATATGAAAAGAGCCATGACTAAGATCTATCATAAAACCATGCTTATATCCAGTATATAACCAGATAAATAACCATAATAGAACATCCATTAATGGAACATAATAACTAGTACATTTCCTTGAAAAAAGCACAAGAAACTTAGATTTTATTTACCATAGAAATTACCAGCAGGGTTTGGGACTTCCATGTTCCACCCGACCTTAGATTGGTTGAATCATATCTTTATTTTATCTAATCAACATGACCCGAACTTCAACAGGAATGCAACAAATTATTGATATAACCATAAATACAAAGGTGCAACGAAAATGACACTTCATTTTATTAATATAAATATACTAAATGATGCTTACAACTTGAATCGAAATAAACTAGGTTAGGTGATGGTATCTTATCTCCGAGAAGGGAAATCCCTAAAAGACCAAAATCATAACCCCAAGAGTTGTAACACCAAGATTTTGTGGGCCCTGTTGGGGTTAGTTGGGAAACCAACTTCTCGGGGTTGTAACTTGGTCATATTATCTCCATTTGGCACGCACGATACGTTGTTGGAAAGGTCTCTCTGAGTACTACACTATTTATGCTAGAGCACTTCCCATGACTATGGGAATGCACCAAGCCTCAAGACAATGTCAATTAGGGGGTCAACACTGCTTCATAATTTCAAGACCTGAAAAAATGCTAAAAATAGTAAATGCTGAAATAAACAAGGAAATAGATGAAACCAACTAGAGGTCTAGGTGGAATGTTTGGGTGGCCACCAATATCCACCTAGATCATTCCTCCCCACTTAGGAATAAATGATCCCCATTGCATGTATGACCTCCATGAGGTGAGGAAATTTATGTTGAACCTGGTCCCTGGTGAAACACTTGCCCTAGTGAAGGAGTTGGCCTGATTTTACAACAAATATCGCTAGATCCTATGTTGGCGAGTGTTCTTGGCCTGCGTGTCCATGAGATGATCAGTTGTGGTCTATTCCATGTAGTTCAGGTTGAGCTTTATTGGTGTAAGCTATTTTGTAATATCATATGTGTCCAACAATTATGGAAAGTATGGCCGAAGGCAGTATACATTGAACACTAGGTGTAGACCAAGTAACAGTGGGATATTGAGCTCCAAGGAATTTTCATTGACAACCTCGATGATGGTATATCACCCATATCATAGTGGGAGAAGCTTGTGGTGGGGTCCAACGAGGTGCTCTTTTTACAAATGTATCCAAAAACATTTCACCACCTGAAACTTGTGCAATACTCGATGATGATCACGGCATTGCTTATACTTAGCATTGGCTCCGTCCAATATATCATGGACCTGCTGGAAAGTATGTTGAATGTTATTAATGAAGTTGTTACCCCTATCGGCTTCAGACTGGACATGAGCCGAATCTTCCTGAGTGTTTGCAAATTGTATGGCCCCATTAATGGGGCATAATGGCTGAAATCCCATCCCTACCTGAAAGGGGTTGTGTCTCGTTAAGTTGTCGAGAGATCGATTGTAGTTTTGTTGGACATAGGAGAGACTTTCATCCCATGTGTGTGGAAAATTTAGGTTTTACATGCATAGAATGTGCGTGATCATCCTATTGATAACCTCTACTTGGCCATCTATTTGGGGATTGAAAGAAGTGGACATAGTATGTTTTGTATCTAGCATCAACCAAAGACTTGACCAAAATGCACTCAAGAATTTTTTGTCTTGATCAGAGACAATGGACTATGCTATCCCAATGTGTACCTACACTCGCTCAAATAAGAGCTTAGTAGTGGCCTTTATTGTGATACTCTTCTTGCAGGCCACCATGATGGCCATCTTAGAGAATTTGTCAACGAGCAAGAAAACACAGTCATTTCCATGCTTAGTAGAAGGAAGGGCGAACATGTAATCCATGAAGATAGATTCCCAAGGTCGACTAGGAGTAGGCATAGGAGTATATATTCCTTGCTTCTTGATGGTTGGTTTAGCAATGATGTAGGCAGTGCAAGAACTAATGCACTTCCCAACACCCTGACAAAGTTTCGACCAATAAAAATACTTTTGCACTACCACCACTATTCTCTCTAATCTGAAATGTCAAATGACCCAACTGTAGTGCACCTCCTAAATCATCTTGGCATGCTCACTTGAAGGAAAACAGATTTGTCCCAGGTGGCATAACAGAGCATCCTAAATGTGAAAATTTTGAACTTGTTTCCCTTCCAAGAGTGTTAGGTATGTGACACTAAATTTTGGATCACTCTAGTAAATTTACAGCCACTTTGAAGTCTCATGCCCATAGGAACCAAGCATAATGATCATCACTATGACTGGTGGTCGGCTGAGGCAGTCTTCAACATTGTTGGTTTTTCTCTTCTTCTACTTCATGTTCATATGGAACTGTTGCAGGTAGGTGAATCATTTCTGATGGTGATCATTTTGTAACTTCCCCTGTGTATGTATGAACTGTAGGGGTTCATGGTCTTTGTGGATGGCGATAGGCCTCCATAATGGAATACAGTTTTTTTTCGTAAGTGGGATACTTTCGGACTATTTCTGAAAGTGTCTCACTGTGGTGAGCCAATGGATGCCCCTATTGAGTAATAAATGTACTAATAGCATAGTTGCAGGCATTTGTCTCATCTCAAATAGTTGATGTAGGTATGGTAATGTGAGCACTAGTGCAGTGTAGAGACAATGCATGAACTCAAAAAATTCATGTTGTTGGGTTTCTGACCAAAAAAAAAAATTATTTCGCTCTGCCGTTGGTAACTTGACCTAAAGGCCAAGTGATATGAGAGAAACCAAACATGAACTTGCAATAGAAATTTGCAAGACCCAAAAAGTTATGGATATCTATTAGAGTGGTTGGGACTGGTCAATCCTGAATGACTTGTATCTTGGATGGGTCCACGTACACCCCCTGCTCATCAGTGATGTACCCTAGATATTGAACATGGGTCATGCCAAAAGTACATTTCTCCAAGTTAGCACACAATTTGTGTTGTCGCAAGGTTGGAAGAACCTGATGATTATGGTGGATGTTCTCATCCTAACTCTAGCTGAAGATCAATATGTCATCTAAATATACCACAAAAAATGCATTGTTGAAGGGTCGCAAGATGTCTTACATCAGTATCATGAACATTTAGGGGAATTTTTCAACCCAAAAGAAATGAAAAACCATTCAAAAAATCCATACTTAAGTTGAAGGAAGTCTTATACACATTAGAGAGTTCGGTAGGAACCTAGTGATAACCTGACTACATGTCAATATTGATGAAATATTTAGCACCTTTGAGCTCATCCAGAAGGTCATCAGCTTGTGGGATTAGGTACCTATTCTGGACAATGGTCTTGTACAACACCTGATAGTTAATACAGAGTCTTCCAGTACCATCCTTCTTCTCTACCAATACAATCAAGCTCCCAAAGGGTGATGATATTGGCCTGATGTGCCATTTCTACAATAGTTCTTTAATATGACTCTTGATCTCATCATTCTATAGAACATAGCATCAATAGATCAATCCATTGGGTAGTAGCATGCCTAGGGTTATATCGATGGAATACTTGACCTTACAACAAATATTTCATTACAATTGGAATATTTTTATTACAAGGACATCATTAGAATTGAGTTTTCTAGTTATTTCGAAATTCCAGATCCACTATTTAATTCCAATTTTAATTAGATATGTGTTTTACAGTGCAGAGGTACCCCTATAGGTGAGATAAAAATGTCCTTGTACTCCTCCACAACCTTGTCCATCTACTGCTGCTATGCGCAGGAGCCTTGTGTGAAAGTCATGGCCACAACCTTCTACTTTCCTTCATGGTGAATCATAAGGAAAACAAATTTCCTAGTCTAGGAAATGATCTTACTATATTGATTTGCAGTGCTCAAAGAGATGGCAGTATGTGAGGCTACCTATGATATCTTTTACAACTTGTTGACCAAATTAATAATCATAGAGCAAGGTCTAGACTCATATACAACATGTTGCTTCCATATGTATGCTTTTCCTAATAATACATCACAAACTTTAGGAGGAGCAACATCATGCAGTACCTCATCGATGAAGGGCTTGATGTTGTAGGGAAGGCGATGCTATTAGCTGACATGGAGATCTCATCCTTGGTGAAGCCACCTGATGGGGTATGGTTGTGGATGTGATGTAGTCTTTAGGCACAACTGATTCATGACCTCTAATGAAACGAGGTTCTCTTAGCTCCTGTTATCGATAATGAACTACTATAGAGAGCCCTCCATCCACATTTATGAGTGGAAGAGGTGTTTCCCCTCCTATGGATATTCAAGCTCATTCTTTTGAACCTTGGGAGTGGACACAATTACATTGGGCTCTGTATGAATGATCTTCCTCCCTTTTCATTCCCTTTATTGGGTCTCAGATTTAGAACATGTATCTAATTTGAAGGCCTTCATCTTGGCCACCAATAACTACTTGGCTTGTCGCTCACTTATGTTGTGAGTGGAGCTCTTAGGGAAATCACACCATTTTCCCATGTCCTTCTTTATCTTGATCGTATTATTATTTTCTTGTGGCTTCGATGGGTCTTATAGGGTAGCCCCACCTTGGCTCTATCCTTTGCATTGTGGTTTGGGGGCACCTTTCCCTTGCTTCAGATTCATAGATCCAAAGTCCTATTTATTCTATTTGAACTTATTCTCAATCTTGACAGCATATAGGTACATCATGCCGAGTAAGGAAATGTCCTAGGACTCCATTTCATCCTAGATTTACTTGTGTAGATCTCTGCTCAGAATTATTTATACCTAGCTTCATGCGAAGGGTGTGGAAAGCATTTATGAACTCTGACACATATTGGTCCCTTCCCTGTCATAGTGTGGTCCAATTTATCTCTTTATCTTTATAGCTCCTGATGACGTAATATTGTCCTTTGATGACGTCTTGGAAAGAAGCCGAAGTGGGTGTTGTTGAAAACATCAATGGTTCACTCTCATCCTTTTTTTCATAGTAGTTTTCCCACTAGTCCTTGACATATGGAATGACTTTGAGTGCTGTAAAAGTAATCTTTACCTAATTGGGAATATCATGAACTAAAAAATATCCTTTCAATAGATTAAATGATTTATCTATGGTGTATACATCTATTTTTCCCTCAAATTTGGGAATATCGAAGTTAACTTGTACCTTAAAAGGAGTGGCGCCTCCAGAGTGGCTTCTAGATGAAGATGTGTCTCTTGTGAGTAGTCGTCACAGGACCTTAGCAAAGTTATCCATCGTTGTATTCCTTTGTTTCTCAAGGGCTCCATCAAGAAATTTTTTGAAAGGATTCCCTACCACCACATCTTTATTTTCTTCTTCTGTGGGAGGTCATTGAGGTTTGCGAGGTTGGTCTTGCAATGGTTCAACCAAATCGAGCCCTAACTCCTGATACCCTAATCTCGTTGGGGGCATGGAAAGAAAAATACAGAAACAACACACTGCCTCTAATACCACTAATACAAACTTAAACAAGAACACAACAAATTACAGATATAACCAGAAATATAGATATGAAGTAGAAATAACACTTCATTTAATTAATAGAAAAATATTGAACTATGCTTATAGACATAATGGAAATAAACTATCTCCGGTGATGGTAGCTTATCTCTAAGAATATATGTGGCAGATGCATGCCTATGAACTATGTTACAATTAGGCTCAAGGGCATATTTATTGGTGAGTAACAATAGAAAACCCTAAATATCCAAAACCCTAACATGAGGAGATGAAATCCCAAGAGTTTATGGGCCTCGTTGGGGTTAGTTGGACAACAAACTTCCCAAGGTCATAACTTGGTCATATTATCTTTGTTTGGCATGCAAAATACCTTGTTGGAAAGGTCTCTCCAAGTACTATACAATTTACAACAAACCCCTACCCATGTCTATGAGCCTACAACTAACCTAAAAAAAATTGTTTACTGGGACAAAACTACTCTGGGAGTTCAAGACCCAAAAAACTACTAAAAATAGTAAATCCTGAAATAAACAAGGAAATAGATGAAACCAACTAGAGGTCCAGCTGGAATGAGTGGATGGCCACCAATATCCACCTGGATCACACCCTCATGCCTTATCCCAAGCATGAATATGGGATCTCATATCATAAATCAATCTAAAGACAACCAAGGGAATCCAGAGGCTAAACCGCGTCCACACTCTTCATATTGTGATCACACATAAACTAATGTCGAGACCACAAAACTGATCTGAGCTTGGATGCCTTAGAATTCTTTCACCATAATTAAGGAATTTTCTTGTCTCCACCCTCAGGCTTTACCGTGTATCCGGCCATTACCGATCAAGGGATTCCCTTGCCTTCACGAATTTTCTTGATACCATCTCTCCTTAGATTCCAAAACCATCCGGAATCCAAAACATCAAACCAAGAACAATCCCATAACATCATGACTATCTGGAAATGACAAGGCTAGGCTAAAATCCACTGTCAAAACTTACGAAAAACCATGCCAATGACAGTAAAAGAACCATATACCAATATGCCCATATCATGCATGTCAAAACCAACTAGGAAATCATACATGCAATCTCTTACATGCAAGTATTCCCATTGAAGTTGTTTGATCCTTGCCTTCCTTTACATTCCTTGTCCTTCTTTTCTTTTCCTTTCCTTTGCTTGTTTCTCCTTTCCTTTCGTTGCTTTTTATTTCCCTTTCTTCCTTCCTTTCTTTCTTTCTCCTTATTCTTTTTCCTCTTGAGATGAATTCCAACACTAACTGACAATAAGCTAATAGTAAGCTACCAATGGAAGTTAAAAGAAACAAAAGCAGACTCTGATTTCAAGAATTTTGAAAGAGGTAAAGAAATCCATCAATAAATCAAATCTTGATCACTATATAAAAAATAGATTGACTCTGTGCAATGAGATCACCCCTAGATTTTATGGCCTCCTGAAAATTCACGAGGGAATACCCCTGAGACCCATTGTGAACACGATTGGTTCTCCCACATATATGTTAGCAAAATATGTAGTTGGTATTCTTAGACCCCTTGTTGGTAACACTGACTCTTTCATTATGGATTCCAAACATTTTTTTGATCTTATCAAGGATGACAGGTATGAACCTAGTGACCTAACTATACATTTTGATGTTTTTTCATTATTCACCAAAATTCCTCTCAATGAAGCCATTGAAGTGGTTAAAATTTTTACTGACCCCCTAACTTCTAAACTCACTGAGATATGTATTATATCAACCTTTTTCAATTTCCAAGGGGAATTTTTTGAACAAAATATGAGTATTGCAATGGCCTATTCTTTATCACCCATTTTTGGCAACCCTTTTATGGAATTTTTTCCCCCATGGAAAATTGGAACTTGAAAAGTGTTTGGAACAACTTAATGGAATTTTTAAGGATATCAAAATAACTATGGAGCTTGAAGACCAAAATACCATTTCTTTATGAATGTTGTTCTCACAAGAAAAGATGATGGAAGTATAAGGCATTGAGTTTACAAAAATAAGATTCATATAGATAGCTACCTACATGTTGACTCTCACCATCATCTTGCCTCCATCTCATGATTCCCCTTCTTCTTCACCCACCCCTAAAGGAAAAGAATTACTCCCATATATCCATGGTACTACTAAAAGAATTTCAAAAATCCTTAAAATAAATGGCATTGTTACATCATTCAAGCCTCTTGAAACCATCCGACAGAAGATGAAATATATCAAAGACAAATGTGAACAACTTCAATTAAAAGGGGTTTATAAGATTAATTGCTCATGTTGATTGTGCTACATTAGGGAAACTGGTCGGTACTTCAAGATAAAACTCAAAAGACATGGAGCTGACATAAGGAAGGAAAGTATTAGATCTTCCATCCTTGTTGAACACTCATGCAAGACTAAGCAACACTTATGCCTTGAAAACATAGAAATTATCACAAAGGAATATCATTATTTCAGATGTAAGATTAGGGAAGCCTTGGAAATCATTAAAAATACCAACAAAATGAACAAGGGTGGAGGGGATAAGATCAACAATAGTTGGATGCCTCTAATCTCTCTCATTTACCCTTTTCTTCCTCCTCCTAAAACTTATCCTTTCCTTCTGTAAACTCTTCCCATCCCTTCTTCCTATCCGCGCTTAAAAAACCATCCCTCTTACTTTCCATTTTCCTCCTTACTCCTCCCTTCCCTTTCCTCTTTCTATTCCTAACGCTTATTTGTTCCCTTTCTTTTTCTTTCCCTTTCCCCCATTGCCTACACTCTCATTTTTCCCCCTCATTTTGCCCCCTCCCGTGTTATTATTTTTGATAATTATTTTATATATATATATAATAATATATATAATATATATATATAAATATATATTATTTATATACTATTATTTTTATCTGTAATTCATCTTTTTTTACTTCTATCCTTCTGGTCTTCTTTTTTTTTGTTTTTCTTATTTTTTTTTAATTTCTCTTATCTTATATATTCATTTTTTCTCTCTATTTTATTTCTCTTATTTATTTTATTGCTCTTTACTCTGTTTAGAATTTCATTTAATTTAATTTATTAATTTCATTTTATCTAGTTTGATTTCTCTCTTAATTAATCTATATATATATATATATATTAATATAATATATATATGTATTATTCATTTCTTTTCACTCTTATTTTTACTTATTTATTTTTTACTATTATTTTCATGCTTTATCTTTGGTTAGTTAATCATTTATTATTATTTAGTTGGAATTTTAAATTTCTATTTTCTCTTTTTCTAATTACAATGTTTTTTGTTTTTAGCTTTGGATTTTATTTCTTTTATTATTTTGATATTATTTTAATTTATTTGATTGTTGTTTTATTAAAATGAGCCGACTCTCTTTATATTAACTTCATTTCTTCTTCCCCTCTCCTATTTATTCTATCACTATCTTGTTCTTTTTCTCTTAACATTCTTGTCCTCATGATGAGTCGATTTGGTGACTCAAAACATAGACCTTAAAAATGGCACTTGTGGAATCAATTCGGAAATATATTTCTTCAATAAGCTACAAATTGATGCTCTGAGGTCTTTTTATTGTTGACGCCTCTAATTTCTCCAATTTTTAATTATTTTCCTTCATTTTCCTCCTCACATGCAACCTGTGACCTTTTATCTTCGTTTTCTCCTAATTTCCATTATTTTCATAAATAATGTGCCAAAAATACCTTTTTCCTCTCCAAAGTCTTAGCCATTGTCTTTTCCACTTTCCCCTTATCCATAAAACAAAACAAGTGATGCCCACTAGGATATTTTTCCCAACATTCATCTTAGAATAATTGTCCCTTGCCCATGGTCTTATTTTACCTTTATTAACTTTTATTACATGAAATTTTAATCTGGGGCTATCACAAACCCCTTCCCCTTAGGGGAACACCTTCCTTGGTGTTAAAACATTCCTATACCCATCAAAAACATCGAAGAGAAAAATAATAGTCCCTATGGAGCTTTATAACCCAACTTGTTTCAGTATTTACAATAACATCCTACTGAAAAGAAAAACCATCAGGTAAAACTTGACAACATGACAACCATTTCTCTTATTGGAGATTTATAGCTTAGGTCATTGTGGCATTTACAATAGAAACCATTACTAAATATGTACAAATACAAACACTCCTTTTCTTTCACTGGGACATAATGTAGGATACATAGCCCGTGTAAAGACCACATCCATACTTCACAACAAAATACAACCAGAAGAGAAACACATTGGAAATTCAGATTTATTCAGTGCTATCTAACACATTCCTCAAATTCATTTCAAGAAGCATATAATAACATTTACATACATTTAACTAACATCAAAATAGTATTGTAACACATATGTACCATTCACCTAAAGACGAGACTTTGCTTGCTTCACTGTTGCTAGTATTCCCCTGTTGTTGGTCACCTCTTCAAATGAATGGTGACGTACTTGATTTGAATGTGATGGCCCACCAGTTAACCTCCCAACCTACTCCTTGGGTACTCTTCTTCCCCATGGACCCCCGAGCTACAATGGGGTTGTACAATGGAGGACCGCGATAGCTGGTAGAGAAGAGCACTTCTTGGCTCAAGAGTCCCCTCTCTAAAATCCTCTACCTCACCAAACTCACTATAGGATCGTAATCACTCCTCTGACATCGTCTCATCCATCCAACATTAGGGTTCCAAAAAATTCCCTTCTCCCATGGCTTGCCCCTTGTTTTATAGGAGTCCTCATAGGTGACACTTGGCATGTCATGCATAATTAATTATTTTTTATAATTCAATAGCTTGATTATTCACCCACCCATGTGTCACTCTCTCATCAAGGGTCTCCCAAAATTATTTACTTAATTTTTAATTTAAAACTAATATTTTCCTCACCTAAAAAAGATTCCTATTTCTTCTCCTAGTTGCCTCTTTATCCCCCCTTTTTATTCCTTAATTGGGTTCTGTTATTGCTCAAGAAAAATTTTTAAATTGTTCACATCAGTTCGTTTGTTTGTCAAAGGGTTGGTGTCAATTTTGGGTCTAGTCTAGTCTTTTCATCTGGTTTTAGAGTCTGAACAGTTTGAATAGGAATCTTGTTAAGGGTATTGTTGGTATGTCTAAAGAGGTAAATTCTCTGCTTTAGTCTATCATCGGTCTCATATCTCACATGGATATCATATGTCAAAGTTTATATGCGCTACGAAACTGTTTGGTGATTTCGTAGCGCAGAAACTTGGTCTAGGTGATTTTTCGCTGATCTATAACAAATCTCACCCAGCTGTCATGTTTATCAGAATCCGCTGTGTTTTAGGTCGATTAAGTGTCTTGGTACTGGCACATGTTTGCAGTTGTTACTGAGAAGGAGACAAAGGGTTCTGTTTACAATCCACATGTATTAATGGAAAGTTGATTGCTGGGTCAAATGGCACCCCTTACAGATGACAGCTGGAAAATAAAATTGATCACTGCCAAGCAGAGATTTGCAGTCTGGATGTGGCCATCATGGTCATACTCAAAGACCTTCCTTAAACGTTTCAGTTGGTGATACATTATTATTGATGAAACGCATCTAATAAAGAATGAAATTCACTTCTTGCAAAGATTATGAGAATCTACAGCACCAACTACAAAGCTTCTTATAACCGGCACACCTCTTCAAAATAACTTTCACGAACTCTGGTCTCTTCTCAAATTCTTACTTCCAGAAATTTTTATGATCCTTGTGGGTGCAAGTCTAGCAGGCTCTGTTGTTTTGAAGAATGGTTGATTTTCTTGAAAATGAATTGTTGTATGGGGAGTCTTTTCCAGTCTCAGCAGAGTGTCTTGATCCTAGCTTCTGTCTCCCCATTGGGAAGGCAAAGATTGAACGAGAAGGAAAATATGTAACGATCACTGCCTTTTCTAAAATGGTTGGCTAATGCATTACAGGCTACACAAGAGTTTGAAAAGGAAGGGATCAGTGCTGAGGTAATAAATCTTCGTTCAATTCGACCATTGGACAGAGCTACAATTAATGCATCTGTTAGGAAGACAAGTCGACTTGTGACAGTGGAAGAAGGTTTTCCACAACATGGAATTGGTGCAGAGATCTGCACTTTTGTGGTTGAGGAAAGTTTTGAATATTTGGATGCCCCTGTGGAAAGAATCACCGGTGCAGATGTTCCTATGCCATACGACTCTTTGTCTAACCAGACTTCCTTTTTCTGCGATATCTGTGGTTCCTGCATCAACGCAAATCGGCCATTGACATGTTATTCAATCTTCTCAGTTAAACTCTAAGAAGAGAAGATGTGGGGTGCTTTGCGGCAAAAATCTGGCATGACAACTCTTTTTCCTTCATTGAGACATGGTCACGTTTTGGAGAGGTTGGTGCCTATGGCATCCACACCCTTAGGAAATTTATCTACTGCTGCTAAAGAGATAACTGTGAGGGATGCTCTTAACTCAGCTATTGATGAAGAAATGTCTGCAGATCCAAAAGTCTTTTTAATGGGAGAGGAGGTTGGTGAATACCAAGGAGCATATAAGATATCAAAAGGCCTTTTGCAGAAGTTTGGACCTGACAGGGCTCTAGACACCCCAATCACTGAGGCGGGTTTTACTGAAATTGCTGTGGGTGCAGCATACTATGGGCTACGACCAATTGTGGAGTTCATGACCTTCAATTTTTCCATGCAGGCTATCGATCAAATAATAAATTCTGCAGCCAAGATATATTATATGTCTGCTGGTCAAATTTTTGTTCCCATTGTTTTTAGAGGACCAAATGGAGCTGCTGCTGGTGTTGGTGCTCAGCACTCACAGTGTTATGCTGCATGGTATGCTTCTTGTCCAGGGCTGAAAGTTTTGACCCCCTATTCAGCAGAAGATTCTCGTGGATTGATGAAAGTTGCCATCCGTGATCCAGATCCTGTCATTTTTAGTGAGAAGTGGAATGGGCGTAAAAGTTTACCTTGAAAATTTTAATGTGCGCCACTATAGGAAACGTTATAAGGAGTTTACAGCTCTTTACATGGGTCAAGAGATTGAAGCCCACGAGGTCTCTATTTGGACGATGAAGTTTAGTTTGGATGGGCATTATCTAGCCAGTGCTGGTCAGGTTTGTGTCATTCATGTACGAGAAGTGATTGAGTCAATGAGAACGTTTGGGGCTGATACACCAGAATTATATGCTTCCAGTGCTTACTTTTCCATGAATGGTTTGCAAGAGCTAGTCCCCTTAAGTATTGAAGACCATGCAAACAAAATGAAAAGAGGGAAGATCATAGGTAGCAAAAAGAGTTCAAACTCAGACTGTATAGTTTTACCTAATAAGGTTTTCCAGCTTTCAGAAGAGCCAGTGTGTTCTTTTCATGGTCACCTTCTTGATGTATTTGATTTTTCATGGCCCCTATCACAGTATTTGTTTTCGTCTTCAATGGATAAAACAGTTCGATTATGGAAACTGGGACATGAAAGTTGTCTAAATATGTTCTCTCATAATGATATTGTGACCTGTATACAGTTCAATCCTGTTGATGAGAGATACTTCATAAGTGGCTCATTGGATGGAAAAGCCCGAACTTGGAGTATTCCAGACCGTCAGGTTGTTGACTGGAGTGATCTACGCAAAATGGTCACTACAGTATGTTACACTCCCGATGGACAGGGAGGACTAGTTGGATCTATCAATGGAAGTTGCCGTTTCTATAATACATCAAGTAACAAGCTACAGTTGGAAAATCAACTGAATGTGCGTAGTAAGAAGAAAAAATCTTCTAGAAAGAAGATTACTGGTTTTCAGTTTGCATCAGGAGGAGATTCTCAGAAAGTATTGATAACGTCTGCAGATTCACGAGTTCGAGTTTATAATGGTTCTGAGCTTGTTTGCAAATATAAAGGTTTTCGAAACACCTGCAGTCAAATTTCTGCCTCATTTGCACCAAAATGGGCAGCATTTTGTTTGTGCTAGTGAAGATTCACGTGTTCATATTTGGAATCATGAGAGCCCTCGTGGTTCTGGTGCAAGGCATGAAAATTCCTCTTGGTCACATGAACACTTTCTATCACAGGGTGTTTCAGTTGCAATTCCTTGGTCGGATATGAAGCTTCAGCCTCCAGTTTGGAATTCACCTAAATTTATGCTTGGTCAGAGGCACAATTTGCTTTCATTACAGGGAGGTGAGGATGTTGGATGTCAGAATGGTCTTCTTTCAAGAGAAACTGGTGAGGGGCAGGAATCAGAGACTCCTTTGCATTATATATATATTTCTCAAGTATCACATTCATGTGGTTCACAGAATATGGTAGATAGGGATGGTCAAGATGATCTTTGTAAAGGAAGCGCTGACAAGAATAGGGTTTTTCTTATTATTATGCTGAAGATGATGACTAAAGCTCAGCAGTTTCGTAGCGCGCTAGGAAACTGCTGAAGCTAAAAACAATCTAATATCAGACAGGTTAGAGGCGGGCTTGTCTTCACAAATGGAAAACAGTGGACAACACATCAATAAGACATATTTTAAAACAGTGGACAGCACATCATACACATGGCCACCATCATGTTTTGGGAAACAAAGATCAAGGACTGACTTATGTGGAATTGAAAACCATAAAACCGAGAAGCAAGGGACATCTCCTAATACTACTGAGCAGTTTAGGGATTCTGCGTTCAAGGTCAATATGGAGTATTAAATATCTAGCTTATCCAAATTGAAAGAGGACCAGGTGTCAAGGAACAAGGAGTAGCCACTATGGCATGGAAAGGGAGTTAGAGTCCTAGTTGATTTAGAACTTTTAAAATTCGAGTCAGCACTTTATTGTCTTTAATAGTTAGTTAAATAGTTGATAGGTGTCTTTAGAGATAAGGATCGAGTTAAAATTCCCCTCATGCTGGAGGAGGAAACTGGAATTATTTAGAATAAGGATTATATATAACTGAGACAGCAATGTAACAAGGGTTGGAGATTTGATAACAGAAAGTATTGTTTTAGCTTATGTAAATACCATTTTCAGTAATACAAAAGCATCTACTTTTCTTCTCAGGATTCATGAAGGATTTGTCATGTTCAGAATATGTGTTTTGTTCTTTCCTTAATGTTTTTTTTTTCAGTTGCATGGATGCATAATCACTCAGAATTCACTGATTGTGCTCTGACTTCTTGTATGCATGTGTGAACTGTGGTTTATGTAAGTTGTATTCTGA